>CABHPR010082288.1:0-10024 GCA_902168415.1 Peromyscus melanophrys
TTTGTTTAAGGCTGGGATTACATGACTTATCAGGTGATCATCTCTGGAGAAGACTGGCTTTCCTTTTCTTAGCAGACATTATTGTCTATTCCTTTCCATCTAGGTGTGGGGCCTTGTGAGATTTCCACATCCATGATGACATGTCAACTGGAAATGTTATTGTTTAAATTTTGTTCATTCAATACTGTTATTGAAATTTCATAGGTATAGCTTCAATGTTAGGTATCAAAGACACTATCTCAAAGAGAACCTCCTAATCCTCTGGTCCTCACAGTCTTTCTGCCTCCTCTTCCAAAGTATTCTCTGAGCCTTAGATATAGTGACTGCATTGTAAATGTATAATTTGTGGTTGTGTGCCACAGTTGTTCTATGCATCTTGACCAGTTGTGGATTTCTATGGTGGTCTCAGTCCATTGGAAAGAAGCTTCTTTTATGAGTAGTGACAATTACAGTTATGTCTGAGTATATAAGATTGCAGTTAGAAATTATATATGTTCAGGAAAGTAATGTCAGTACATCCTTCCCTAGAGTATGAGATGGTTGGTTCATGGTTCTAGACATATATTCTCTCTCACTGAGTTGCCTTAAATTTGATGATATAGCTATTGGTTATTTACATGGTATAAATGTCATATTGCAACCTTAAAAGTGTTAATCTTCTTAGCAATTATAATCTCATGCTACTACAAGAGAAAGTTTATCATTAACCTAGCTACAGATTCTGTGACCTAACATGATGACCTGCCTGAGATATGCTTGTTCAGTAGTGGCACACATGTGTGAATAACCAACCACTCTCTGATTGGATTTAAGGTCTACTTCATGAGATGGAACCCATTCTTGGCACAGCTAGGATGACCAAAAACCTGAGACTGGATAGACCTTAGGCCTAGGGGGAAAACAAATACAACTATTGTGATTAAAAAAAACATAGAAATAAAGTGACTCCTTATGACATTCTACTATAATCATAGATCAATGCCTTGTTCAACCCTCATCAGAGAAACTTTTCCTTGGAGTAGATAGAAACTAACACAGAGACCCACAACTTGACAATGTACAGACAATGAGACTTTGGAGTACTTAATTCTAAATGAGATGACTTCATAAAACCCTTCTTTCATGGCTCAGAGACCTATTCAAAAGAGGAGGAGAAAGATTGTAAGAGCCACAGGTGATGGATGACACCAAGGAAATAGTTTCCTCTAGACGCAATGTATTTGATGCACGTAAGTACTCACAGAGACTGAGGCAGCACTCACAGGACCTGCACATGTCCTAGCAGGACGGGTTCCTGGAGCTAAGAGGAAGAAATGGACATAACCTCATAGCTGTAGCCCAGAAGATATCTGCAATTGGCATCCACTTACAGAGGAAAAACTAGTTTTCTCCAATGATATCTCCAGGGATACATTAACCACTTCAGGATAGTCTCCATAGCCAGAAGCAGATGTTCAACATAAAACAAACTCAATAGTAGCAAGCTTTCTTTTAGATGAACAGCTCCCAAATCATGACACAGAGACTTATTATCAGTTAGGGATGCTTGGCATTATCTTAACTCATTTTAATATGTTTTTCTTTGTCTATGTTTTGCCTCAGGGCTTTTTACATTTCTTCCTTTCTTTTTGTATGTCCTACTTTCCTGCTTCTCATGTCTGTTTGGCAGCTACCTGGATTCTGGCCCTGGGCATGTCCCTCTCTTTCTCCCTTGTTCTCTTCTCCCTTTATCTCCCAGCCTTGATTTCCCTATTACCTCCTATGTATTCTCTCTGCCCATGAGCCCTGCCTATCCTTTCTCTGCCTAACTCTTGGCCATTCAACTCTTCACTAGACCAATCAGATGCCTTAGGTAGGCAAGGTGAAAAAAATGTAACACATCTTTACATAATTAAACAAATGCAGTAAGAACAAAAGTAACACGTCCTACATCAATAAACAAATACAAATATAACAACCTTTACACATTTAAAGTAATATTGTGCAGCACAAACAAATGTAACACGTCTTTATTAGTTAAAATAATTTTCTACAACACTCAATGGTATTTGGGTAGACATTTTGTGTCATATTGCTTTGTATGGGCATTTTTGGTCTTATTGATCTTTTGCTTGTATTTCTTGGTTTCCAATTCTGGGTGATTTGCATATTTTTGTGATTGTGTATTTATTGTTTTTATTTTTGTTTGAGAGAGAGAAAAATAGAAGGGCAAAGAGTTGGGTGGGTAGGGATATGGATAGCATCTGGGAGAAGTTAGAGGAGGGGGAAAGTGTGATTAGAATATACTATATAAAAAAAGTTCAATGAAGTCGGGTGGTGGTGGCACATGCCTTTAATCCCAGCACTCAGGAGGCAGAGCCAGGTGGATCTCTATGAGTTCGAGGCCACCATGGTCTACAGAGTGAGATCCAGGACAGGCACCAAAACTACACAAAGAAACCCTGTCTTGAAAAACAAAACAAAACAAAACAACAACAAAAAAGTTTAATGAAAAAAGGCAAACAAACAAACCAATTACAGATTCTTTTGCAGCACATACCTTGTCTGTAAAAATAAGTTTCCTAGGGCTCTTTTCCTCTCCAAATTGTACATATTGATTTTTTTGTGTGTCAGATATAGTATTTTTCTTGTACACCTGCATAACAGTTATCAGTAACAACAATGCCACAGATTCAGCATTCTCTTGTCTTGAAATTTCCTCCACCAAACAAATTAGCCCATCACTTTTAATTTGGTCTCACTCAACTTCTTAGGAGAAAACATGTGGCAGCTTGATTCTTGCCAAGATATCACACAGACCTCCTCTAGTCCAGTTGCTAAATTATCATAGGCATAGTCAATTGCAAGGGACATATTGTAATCACAGTCTGTAATACTCTTTGTTCAGACTGTACCTCAGGGAATAACAACCTCATTCAATACTATTGACATTCACAAACATATTATATTTCAGTGATTTATAGATAATACTAAAAGTCAGCCTTACTTAGCATCTCTCAGATACCACAGCTGGGTCTTTGTATAGTTACAACTCATGTGTTCACAAACTGCTGTAAATTAGTCTTTCCTTTGAATTGATGATTTATAGTGATAGTCCACTGCTGCTGGATTTTCTAATAATGATTCTATTGAAAAACGAAATGCTTCCAGGAAATAAGATAACATCACAGAATGTCAATCATATAAGACTATTTCATTACTAACTAAATGTGGCCTCTGAATGTCTCTTGTTTTCCAAATACATTTCATCTCTATTATTTTCTTCTCCTTATGTAAAAGGAACTCTGTTACATCATTTAGTTTTCAATTTCATGATTAATTTTCATTCAAACATCACAGAAGATAGAGAACCCTCACTGAACAAAAAACAATTCACAACAGACTTGGATTATATCCTGAACCAGGTAACACTGAGTTATTTCTTTTTCACATTCACTCCCAAATTCTCAGGACCAACATCAATAAAGTTTTTACCTTAACAAATATTATGACTGACTTGTGATCTTTAAGACTTAACCACACACTCAAAATGATAATCTTTATTTGCTTGTGTTAGTGAAGAACTGCATCTGTAATAAGTTCATATAACCTAAAATTGGCACAGAAAAAATCTCCTATGCAAAAGTATTGCAGATATCATATTCACATTAACTGATGTTTAATTATTTCTTCATATCTGAAAATATTTGCATTAGAATACCTCAAATAAAACTATAGAGTTTAGAGTTCCCCACAGAATATATTTAAAAGAAAATTGTACATATAAATGTACTGAAAGATAATTTAAGATTAAAATGCAAAATGTGGGCTGGGGAAAGTCAACTGCTGCTCCTGCAGAGAGAGGATCCAGGTTTGGTTCAAATGTCCATGGCAATCCCAACCCTATCTCTAACTCCTGCTCCAGGGAATCCAAAAGCCGTCTCTGGCTTCTGCAAGCACTAGGCATACATATGATGTACATGCATACATGTTGGCAAACACCTATACATATAAAATATAAATTTAAAATTAGAAAGGCAATTTCATTTTTCTATAGTAGCCATTTCTGATGTGGAAATGAAGCATGGATTCAATGCATAATAACATGAAAACCAGAGGTTGTTTGAAATAAACTGAACAAAAGAAATGCAAGACATTAAATCTGCAAAACATTTTTGAGAAAAGTGAATTAAAATGAGTAACTTTGAGATCACAATTATGATTATTAGTATTGCTAAAATGACAGTTGATAAAATCCCAATAGATCTCCAGGTACAAGGTCCCTAATAATATATAATATACCTTATTCATTTATTTATTTATTTTTGTAATTGTGCAAAATTGGACAAGGTAATCCTGAAATTTATGTGTAAAAGGAAGATTCCAGACCAGAGGCTGCATAGGATGCCAAAAGTCCCGGCCACTCACCCAATGATCTCTCCCACTCTCTCAGTGCCCCAATCTTATCCCTAATACCCAGCTCCCACTACCTTGCTCCAGACCCCTAACTCTTGCAGAGGCTCCCTGATCTACCAGAGGCCATGCCAGCCACCAAAACTCTGGGTGGGCCACTCACCTGTGGACCTCCCACACACTTTGATGCCAACCACACTATCCAGCATCCCAATACCTTCCATGTTATCTTGCCCCAGTTCCTAATTAGGACGTAGAACCCTTGCTGGAAAAGAGGCTAAACATGCCACTAGGGGACCATGTAGGCTGCCTACCCTGAACCTCTACCATTCCCCTTAGTGCCCCCACACATCCACTCCTAATCACCCCATTCTCCATTGTCTACTTGTCCCTGCCCCCAGCAGCTTGACCAGAGACCTTGACAGCCACCACAAATCCAGCTCTGACCTTGGGTGGAGACTCCCTGCTTAATCAGAGATCACACTGTCCAGAAGACCAGAGAGGAAACAAATACCAATGAACAAAACACCAAGCTAACAAAGACAAACTAAGACATCAACACCTGGACCTTTAATCATCCCAAACCCAGGTGCCTAGATGCTAGCATCAGAACACCATCAATAACAGCCAGGGACATAGGTCACTGCCAGAGCCGAGCTGTCCACTACAGCAAGCTCTGAATATTCCAACACAGCTGAAGTACAAGAAAAAAAAATAAAACCAACTGTTTGAAGATGATAGGCATCCTTAAAGAGGAAATGAATAAATCCCCTTTTAAAAAAATCAAGGAAAAGACCAGAAAAAAAAAAGGAGAAAATGAATAAATCCCCTAGTGAAATCCAAGAAAAAACAAACAATTAAAGGAAATGAATAAAATTATTTAAGATTTGAAAATGGAAATAGAAGCAATAAAGAAAACTCAAACAGAGGGTTATCTGGAAATGAAAAATCTACATTAGTGAAGAGGAACTACAGACCCAAGCATCACCAACGGAATACAAGAAGTAGAAGAGAGAACTTCAGGTGTTGAAGGTACAATAGAAGAAATAGACACATTGGTCAAAGAAAACGTTAGATATAAAAAAATCCCTGAAAGAAAACATCCAGGAAATCTGGACTCTATAAAAAGATCAGACATAAGAAAAATAGAAATAGAAGAAGGAGAAGAATCCCTGTTCAAAGACCCAGAAAATATTTGTAACAAAATCATAGAAGAAAATTTCCTAATCTAAATAAAGAGGTGCCCATAAAGGTATAAGAAAAAAAAAACATCAAATAGTTGGATCAGAAAAGAAAGTTTTCTTAATACATGATAATCAAAACGCTAAATATTTAGAACAAAGAAAGAAATATTAAAAGCTACTAGGGAAAGAGAGCAAGTATCATATAAAGGCAGACCTATTAGAATTTTGACTTCTGAATTAAGACCCTACAAGCAAGAAGGACTGGGCATGTGTTCTACAAACTTGAAGAAACCAGAGATGCCAGCCCAGACTACTATGCACAGCAAAAGTTTTAATCACCATAGAAGGAGAAAACAAGATATACCTTGATGAAGTCAAATTTAAACAATATCTACCAACAAATCCTGCCCTATAGATGGTACTAGAAAGAAAATTCCAATCCAAAGAAGTTAACTACAACCCTGAAAGCACAGGAAATAAAAAAAAAATCTCATACTAGCAAAACCAAAGAAGGAAAACACACAAGCACTCCAACAAGACTACCAACAAAATAACAGGAATTAACCTTCATTGATCTCTCATAATACTAATGGACTCAATTCCCTTATAAAAAGACACAGATTAACAGAATGAATATGAAAACAGTATCCATCCTTTTGTTGCATACACAAGATAAACCAAAACAAACGAAAAAATATCTCAACATCAAGAATCAACAAAATCTCAGAGTAAAGAGTTGGAAAAATGTAGCAGGAATTCTAATTGGCCTTAATAAAAACCCAGAGCTAGATATCAGGGTAAATGTTGAAAGATCAGAGAAACAAAGAAACAAGCCACAGCCACTTCTCACCTTACCAACTCCTCAGCTGAAAGGGCTGAGCTCCTGTCTCTACCTGCCTTATATTCCTTTCTCCACCTTGCCATTTCACTTCCTGTCTCAACCTTCCTAGTGTTGAGATTAAAGGCATGTGTGACTCCCAAGTACTGGAAGCAAAGGTATGACATCCCAAGTGCTGGGATTAAAGGTGTTTTCTACTACTGCCTGACTCCTATGGCTAACTGGTGACTGGCTTTGCCCTCTGATCTTTAGGCAAGCTTTATTTATTAGATCATATACAATATATCACTACATTTCCCATTTTTTGTCTAAAATAAAAAGATTATAACTAATACAAGAAAAACTATGTACAATAAGTACAATAACTATATACAATATATACAGTCAAGTATTACATCAATAATGTCCAGTCCATTAACACTTGACAAATTCAGAGAAAATATTCCATCATTTATCCAATTTTGGTGAGTCCAAAGTGCTGTATCTAATTCACTTTCTATCCTAACTTTTATTACCAACCAAAAACTATCTTTTGATGTCTCTCAAACTTATACACTTTACATCTCTTTAGTGAGTTTCTTTTCTGAATTTGTTAACAAGGAAAACTATAACCATAACTATCTATTCATCAATTTCAGAGACCTGAAAAGGAAAGAATATTAACTGAGTAAGCAGGAAGTGCAAGCAAGGGACTTCCAAAAATTGTGAGAAATGACAGAAACAGCTGGCTGCCTGGACATTTTCAGCTTACGCCCTTAGCATTTCTGACAGACTTTCTGTGAAGCAGGATATTCTGAAGAGCTGTCCTATCTTGTCTTGGCAAGGATCAGCAGTCCTTTCTTTTGTGTCTTGTGTCCCATTTGGACAGCATTCTGTTAGCAGTCAGGGCCAGGGCATTTACTTGCCTAGTAGCTAACTTTTGCCACAAAGAAAGCAAAATCCTTATGGAGTTTCTTCGATGCCCATCATTTTCTCTGAAGCAGATTGGTGCCACCAGGAAATGATATGTCTCATTGTCATAAAAAAGGGGGGGCTTATGTTATTAAAATATCTTAAATGCCATATTCTGTAGATCTCTTAAGTGTTTGAAGACAACCTATATCTAAAATATATGTATATGAACTTGAAAACATATTTAATATGACTATAAGTTCAATTGTAATAGGTAACTAATTAATAAACTACATTTCTTTATTATCCTAAATAGTTTTTAATAATAACTTTTAAGGACTGGAAATTTGCATTACATTGTTGAATGAGTTGTATAGGTACAATACCTTGAAGAAGACTAGAAATGTATGTACAGTATGTTCTAACAAAAATAATCTTAATTTTGTATCAATATACAAAATTTGTATACAATATACAAAAGTCCAATCCAATGTAAAATATTTAAAACTAGTAGTTGTTTTTAAAAGTAGATTTAATAATCTTTTTATCTTATTGTATCTATATCTCCCTTTTTTCTTTTTAGAGTAGATTTATTAATCTATCCTTTTATCTTATCATATCTATATCCTTCATTTTCAGAGTAGATTCAACAATGTACCCTTTTAACCTATCATATATGTATCCCCTTTTTTTCTTTTCAAAACAAGAACCCTGAATTTGATCTTTTTTGTTTAATTTTTTTCTTGACCATTGCCAATAATAGCTTGTAACCAACTACCATCAACAGTGATTAAAAATTCATAATCCATTGAAAGACCAAAAACCACCCACCCCACCTCTTGGAAATATTGGCATCATGTTCTTAAATTTACTCCCTGCTGTCTGAGAGCAATGGCATCTTTAGGGAATCCTGAAAAGAAAAATGTGAGTTAATTGTCAAGTCCTGGGAGAGATAGCTGTATCATTTGTTGTCCACTCTCTGTGTAATGGGAAATTGCAGGGCTTGTTTCAAGTCCTGGCTGGAGTAGGCTGTGAGGCTGGATCATCTCAGGTAGCTACCTCAAAATTATCCTGAGCAGTTTGTAGTCCAAAGCCGATCTTTGGGTTATGTTTGTCAGCTAGGTAGCATTATCATAGTCCATGTGGATCATGGTTGTAGGACCTCATCATCCTTTTGGAGACTTCAGAGATAGTTGTTAAAAAAGTTTATCCTTCACTGCAGAAAACTTAAACATTTTAAATGTCAAATGCAGCAGATCTCAAAGAGGTTAAAGAATCAATATTTTTTATGTACATCCAGAGTATAAAACTTAATGCCTAGTTACTTGATAGATATTCAAACCCAAAATCATGTACAGGAAGCTAGATGAAGCTTTTTTTCTAAAATTAATACTCTATATGACCATTAATATCATAACAAATATATATATATAATAAGTTTTGGGGTATTTATACTTTAAGAAAAGCTCTAAAGAGTTAATATAAAACCAAAGAATTATAAAATCAGTGGCAACAAAATAATCCCTATTTTTTTTGTTTTTCTTCTGTTCCATATCGGGTGGCTCTTCTGACATGAGATAGAAATGAACTTCCTGCCTTTTTGTTCTAAAGTGGATGCATCGAATTTCACGTAATTGTGTCCTGTGTCTGACAATTGTTTTAGGGCATCTTTGGTTGTTTTAGCGTTGTTTGTGTCCAAGATTAAACAAATGTGGCCACTGCAATCATTTGTAAATTCATTTTTAATATGTGCTAAAGTATTTTGGGCACACCCAGTTAAAGTACACATGAAAATTCCAATTTAAATATTATGGTCACATTAAGGCCTGATAAATAATGAACTATTTTATAGCTGAGTACTGTAAGAATTTTAACCGACTAAAATATCTTTGGGGATAGTAAATGTTTCATAAACCTTTTTTGTTAGGTATGTAGATTTTTCACAAGGTTTTCCATCTAAAATTATAAATATCTACCTATATAAATTTTTAGCTTGTTTATTTTTAACAAGTTACATAAAATTAATGATTTCCTCAAAATATGTTTAATTAAACTGGGAAATGTAAAGCTTTTTATTAAGGTTAAACTTACATACATATATATTTACTAAGGATCTTTATGGCATTTCCTTTTCATAATGAGGATTGTATTGATGCTCAATCGCAACAAAATGATGCTCAAAATGATGGTTTATTAAAACATTTCTTATGTGTGATTATGTGTACAACTGTCTACATATGGTTATATCTTATAAGGTAATAATTGCCAAACTGGCTTGTAAGTAAGAGTTTTATTTATTTATTTGTTTGTTTGTTTGTTTTTAAATGTATTCTTCCCTCATCCCAACAGCAGCCTCCATTTCTTCCCCTCCTCCCACCTCCCACCTTCTCTCCCCCAGATCCACTTCTCCTCCATGTTCCCAGCTGAACATGGCATGACAAGTTGGAATGAAACTGGGAACAAACCCTCATGAAGGGCTGGATGGGTCAACCCAGTAGGATGAGAAAGACTCCAACAGCAGGCAGAACAGTCAGATGCTCCCTCTATAACTGTTAGGAGTCCCACAAGCTCAACAACAGCATGCGTGCAGAGGACCTAACACAGAATCATGCAGGCTCAGGGATCGCCTCTTCAGTCTTTGTGAGCCCCTGTGATCCCGGCTTAGTTGACATCCCTGACCCTTCTTTCTCCTACATTTCTTCTTCCTCCTCTTCCATGG
>CABHPR010082289.1:0-12692 GCA_902168415.1 Peromyscus melanophrys
GTGTGTGTGTGTGTGTGTGTGTGTGTGTGTGTGTGTATGTATATATATGTATGTATATATGTATATGTATTTTAAAGGTATCATCTTGATTTCAAAATTTATGTCTAAGGATATGTTGCTTTGGAAAAGAAGTTCTGATTTTGTTTCCACAGAAGATTAGAAGCTATGGATTCCTTCCAGGATAATATGATTCAATCAACAAAGACCCCCTGAGAGGTCCCAGATGATCCAACATCCAAAACAGCTTCAAGACAACTGGCTCAGAGAATACAGCCTCACAGACTACTCCAGTTAGGACTTGACCATAATCCTAAAATTTTCTTTGTGTCCCCATAAGACTACTGGTGCCCCAAATCAGCATGAAGTAGCATAGAAAACTATGCTCACATTCCCCCCAAAATGGATTATGGATGTTTGCCTTTGTTTAGGGGTTGGTTGCAAATTGTTATTGGTCATAGTAAATTTCTGTCTAAAACAAAAAGGGGGGATATGATATAGATATGATAGAATGAAGGGGTAGTTTATTGAATCTACTTTTAAAGAGCAACAACTTGTTTGAAATGTTCTGTAGCTGAAGTTTTTCTGGTCCTACCTGGCCCACGGTCAGGACAAATCTCTACAGAGACGCTTATATTATTTAAATTATTTGGTCTAATGGCTCAGGCTTCTTGCTATCTAGTTCTTATCTCTTAAATTAACCCATTCCTGTTCATCTATAAGTTGCCACATGGCTCGTGGCTTACCAGTACTTTACATCTAGCTTCTCAAGGGAGTGACGGCTGGCAATGTCTCCTCACTCAGCTTTCCTCTTCCCAGAATTATCTTCTCTGCTTGTCTTGCCTATACTTCCGGCCTGGCTACTGGTCAATCAGCATTTTATTTATCAATCAATCAGAGCAACACTTTCATAGCATCACCAGCAATGTTCTAGATTGCTATGGATTTTAGTTTATTGATACAAATTTAAAGTTAATTTTGTTATACTGTATGTGTATTTTTACTCTTGCTTAAGGTATTATGTTTATGCAACTCATTTAAAAATATAATGTATAGTTAAAAAATACAAATTAATAGTCAAATTTACAGTCATGTTAGTTAAGAAGTTACTAGGTTTTCTAGGTATATATTGATATATTTCAACTAGGCAGGTAATCTTCAAGCACTTCAAAGGCATACAGAATATGGCATTTAAAATGTTTTAAAAACTTAGACTTTCTGGACAATGAGACATGTCTGTTCCTGGCAGCACAGATTTACTTCAAAGAGGAAGATAGGTATCAAAGACACTCTGTATAGAGTTTATCTTCTTCACACAAAATGGCCTGCTGGGTAAAGAACTGGTCTTGCCTGGACTGCTTGACAGTATGTTGCACGGACTGGACATGCAGGACCCATGGAAAAATGACCACTAAATTTTCCCAAAACAAGGCGAGATGGTCCTTCAGGTTCCTGCTTCACAGAGGAGACTGCCAGACATTCTGCATGACACAGGAGAAGTGACTAAAAAATCTCTAGGCCTATAGATTGAAGATAGATGCCCCAACATTACAGAAGAACTTTGGGTGACTGTCTAGTCAGTCAGCTGTCTCTGTCATTCTAGATTTTTGGAAGTTGCTTACAAAGCACTTCCTGTTTACTTATGTAATATTATATCCTTCTGGGGTCTTTCATGTAGTTGAAGACTAAATAGTTAGAATTAGAATTTTCCTTAGTCATGATAAAAGATGAATTAGATATAAAACTTTAGACTCACAAATAGAGGATAGATGGTAGGATGTTTTCTAATGTTACCAAATAAACTAGATATTGTAACTGTAATTCTTGCTTGATAACTGTTTTATTATATGTAATTTTACTATGTTAAAGTTAAAACCTTCCTTTTTGATTAAATAGAAAAGAGGAAGTGCTGTGGGATGTCCTTCTGTATGCTGTGAATATGTTTTGCTCCCACTGGCTAATAAATAAAGCAGTTTTGGCCTATGGCAAGGTAGCTTAGAGGCAGGCAGGAAATCCAAGCAGAAATTTGGGGAGAAGAAAGGAGAGTAGGGAGAGACACCAGCCTGCCGCCCAAGGAGCAACATCTCATAGGATGCAGGTAAAGCCACAGAACATGTGGCGATATATAGATTAATAGTTATGGGTTGAGTTAAACTATAAGAGCTAGCTAGCAAGAAGCCTGCCATAGGCCATACAGTTTGTAAATAATATTAAACCTCTAAGCGATTATTTTTTAAGTGGGTGTGGGACCATAGGGTTGGGTGTGACCAGAATAACACAGACCGCAGGGCCATGTGGGACCAGAGAAAACTCTGGCTACAGACATGAAACACAAATATTGTCTGGATTTAATGTGGGGAAACAGTTTCTGACATAAACAACTTAAAGAATCTATAATACTTGATTCCATTTTCTTCTACACTCCTGTTGAGGCAAAACATTAAGGTGAGTCACATGCTGCTACTGCTCTCATGGTGGACACAAAACAGAAAGAATGGCCTGGGGCAAGCATAGCCTCTAAAAGCATGTCTCCAGTAACATATTCCTGCCTGTTAGACATTACACCATAGGGTGTTCAGAAACTCTCCAATGTAATAGGCATAGTTAGAAACTAGTTTTCTAAGAAGTGAGAATCTACAAGTCATTTTTTACTTAAACCATAACACATGGGACTGTGTATGCACGTCTATGAGACAATCTTGCAGTTGGCTGATGTCAGGCATAAGTGATTCTATGGCCTATGCTGTGGAACAGAATGTTTTATCAGATTAACACTGAAGAGATGAGTAAAACTGCTGTGGCTCGTCAGCAGTGTGAAAATGTGAAGGAAGCTTCTAAGGGGACTGTTCTCAAAGGATTGCTTGATCTCTCATTCAGAGGATCACGCAATAAGTTGACTACAGGTTTCATCTTCTCTGAAGTGATGACACATCAGAGACCACTGGAAGGCTACACACTGAATTTCAGCCTACTTTGACTAAGTGTTGGACAATCAGAAAAAGTCAGTTGGAGTAACAGTGAGACATGAGCATATGGAAAATTGTATGCTTCCTATATTAGTTTGTAAATTGCAATCCTTCTGTTTACTGACATTGTTTTAAAATCCTGTCATTTAATGATGTACGCCCAGTCATATAATGCTAGTGTATACACAATCTATTCAGTTTTCTAGAACAAAAAGTGAAAATTCATATAGCAACACTACTATCTTCATAATACAGTTAATGTCAATAATGTTATTATATAAGCTCATTCAATATCGGTTGATAATGTTCTATTTCCTAAAATACTGACTATCTGCCATATGGCAGATACTACTTTAGGAGCTGGAGTGTATATGTAAACTATCAATCAAACAATGAAGTTACTTACTCTTAAGGAACAAAATGAAATAATGTAACAGATTATGGGGCTGGAGAAAAAGCTCAGTGGGTTCAAAGGGCTTGTTTCACACATGAGGTTTTTCATTTAGTTCCTGACACCCATATAAAAAGCCTGGCATGGTCACATGGCATCTATAACAACCAGTTATGTACAGGGAGAAGGCAGGAGTTATTCTTGGAGCTTGTAATATCCCAGCCAAGCTCCTGGTTAAATAAAGAAGTTGGAGGGTGACAAATCCTGACACCCTATGTCAACTTCTGACCTCTTCAGAAGTGCGATTACATAAATGCACACACACATATGAACACATACATATACACACACAGTCACACATATACACACACACACACACACACACACACACACACACACACACACACACAATAAACGCACATACTTTTAAACACACACAAATAAACAAATGAATTAGAATAATATAGGAGATTTTATAAGCTAAATGAGTGAAGATCTGACAAACATGATTTTACACCAAAATGTTACCATGTGGTAAAATAGGGAGATAGGGGATACTTACAGAATAAAATTGAAGGTACAAGAATAAAAATAAACATGCAGAAGTTAGAGAATCAGCTTGTAAATTCCAGCTACTCAGGAGCCTAGGGCAGGAGTATCTCCTTTTTTTTCAGTTTTAGTTTTTAGTTAACTCATTTTATATTCTTTTATTTAATATATTTTTCATGAAATATATTCCTATCAGGGTTTACCTTCCCACATCTACTTCCAGTTCCTCACCATTCATCACTGATAGAACTTCACAATTCTTTCTCTCTCCCTCTTTAAAAAATAAACAGCCAAATTAAAGAAGAAAGAAAGAAAAAAAGCATGAGAAACCTGCATACAACCTTTAAAAAGTGAGTGGGGTCATAATATATAAGTATGATAGGTGAGTTAAAAGATGACCAAATGAAGCATTATAAGATGAAAAATACCACTCATTTTATGTTGATTTCATGAGTTCATTTTATTTGGACTGTCTGCTGCTAGGCATGGGCCTTGACCTTAAGTTTGGCTTATATATGTCTGAGATACCATTGGAGAAAAACTAAGTTTTTTCTTTGTGGATTATCAAGAGGAGAGAGCTTCTTGGTTTGGGATGGGAACCTGTGTCTACTTCCCCCTCTCGGTGCTGGGACCACAGTTGGCATAGACCTGTGTAGGCAGAGTCCATACTGCCCCTGTGAGTCTTTGTGAGTCATATGTGCATCAGTGACTGCTTCCTTGGAGACTTCCATCCCCTCTGGTCCTCACAATCTTTCTACATTCTCTCCTGCATATTAAGAAGCTTCTACTGTAGTAGGTTTCTTCTGTATGTCCCCATAATTCCTCTGCATGTTTGTTCTCCATATTTCTTCCCTTACCCCCACTTCCCTTCCACTGTCCATTTAGTTATCTCATTACAGTCTCCCCACTGTATGTGTATAACCATGTATTCTAATTTGCCTCCCTGGGGAGATACCTCCCCTCACCACCAGTCCCTTACTCTATGCTTTACCTCTGTGGTACAGGATTGTAATATGCCTGTTGAAGGCATAAAAACTCATATCTACATATAAGAAAATGCCTAAAATATTTACCTTAGGATGTCTGGTTTACCTCATACAAAGTGATTTTTTTTCTACCTCCATCCATGTTCCTAAGAATTTAAAGACTTTTAAAAATAGCTGGATAATAATTTATTGTATAAATATATTACATTTTTCCTATCTGTTTATCTGTTGATGGACATCTATGTTATTTCCAACTTCTAGTTATTATGAATAGTGCACTAAAAAACATGGATGAGCAAATATTTCTCCGATAGGCTATAGAGTCCTTTGAGGGTATGCCTAAGAGTGGTATATCTGATCTTGAGGTTGATCCCTGGTGTTTAATTCCTTTACTTTACTTATGTAGTCCAGAATCCCAGACAGAGAATGGCAATACTCACATTGGGCACATAGTGGCACTTCAATTAACACAATCAAGATAATCCCTGTAAACACTCCCAGGTGCTCATTTCTCAATTGATTCTAGATTCTGTTATGTTGCCAGTTACCATGAACTCTCAGTATGATAGTGACTTAAAGGGAAATATTGGGTGTGGGAAGAGTGAACTAAAACAGATATGCTGAAGAGATAGTTTATGAAATATGTGAAGCTGCAGAGAGACTGGAGCATTTCAAGAATATATACATTAGCTTTTTAGGGTCATTTGACTCCCCTTTATGTTGATCAATTTTTTATACATCCTTGGTAGACACGAGTGAACAGACCAAGTTAAGATCTCCTATATCCTGAGTGGTGTATATTTTCTAGGAAAACAAAGACAAATGTATTAAACATAATAGATAGAAATGAATAAAATATTTTAAATTAAAAAGCAAAAAAGAAATAAAAACAATGAAGAGAGTAATGTTAGCTTCAAATGGTCCTAGGATGAGAGACAAAAAAAAAAAAAACCTGTTTCAAAGGAATGTAGACAACTCCTTCACGCCTTCAAAAGGATTAATTGCCACTTGGAGAACTGTAGTGGAGTGATGCCTTGTAAAAGTGCAGTCTGGAGAAAGGCTTTTTAGTAAGACTGAGCAAGAGCATGGCACTTTGTGGTGGAAGAAATGATAAAGTGGATAATAAAAAAATTAAGATGTTGGAGAGCAAAAGGGAGAAGTGTTGAAACAAAGTGACAGAGGATGATGAATAGCACAGCAGTCAAATAAATCCAGTCCTTCAGACTTAATCAACTAGATTTATCATGGTGCTGCTCGTGGAGCCTAGCGGCATAAGAGGAAGAGCAGGTCTAAAGGGGAAGAGAGTGACGTCACCATTGTAAGAGGGGCAACCCTAGGACTCAGGTGTGTATCTGTTAAGCATTTCAGTCCCAATCTAACTTAATGATATTTAAAACTTGCAAACCAAAGTGACAAAGTAACTATAAGTATTCTATTCTTCCCCTTTGGTCACAATAGTTTTGTGAACATATAATGTAACCAATAAATAGAAAATGTGAAAATAAATAAATTTAAATATTATTAACAATCTTTATTGGCCTTTGATGGATAGCCAATTTTGTATGAGATATTGTATATTTAGCCTTAAGTGTATAAGGTTATTAATATAGTAAATTATAGCTAATTTATACTTTTTCCTATTGTGTTTGGAAAAATTATAATACCCCCAATTTTTTAATACTTCATCATATAAAATATTAAAATTATATTGAATTTTATAATTAAAATTAAAATTATATTGAGTAATTATATTGAATTACATTTTAAAGAATTAAAAATATTTGCATGTAATTAAAATTTAAATGAATAAATAAACCATTTTTCATATTTGGAAAATAAATTCAGCATCTTGAAATTAACACCCATAAACAACCACTGACTGAGAAATTTTCTTTAAATATTTTTAATAAATTTTATATCAAATTGTGTTTATAATAATAATTATTATTATTTTTTGGTTTCTCAAGACAGGGTTTCTTTGTATTACACTACTACTTGTCCTCAAACTCACTCTGTAGACCAGGCTAGCCTTGAACTCACAAAAATCCACCTGCCTCTGTCTCCTTGGTGCTGGGATTAAAGGTGTCTACTACCACTAACTGGCATATTTATATTATCTTAAATTAATATTTATATTGTAGAATATCACTTAGGTTAATATTCCATAACAATTTAATAGCTATTACTAAAACAGCAACAAATAATTCATCGTTTTTATATTTTAAAATGTTTAATTTATTCAAGATTTTGCCCATTGGCATGATATTTTGTGTACACTAATGAACTTATCTGGGGATCAGAGGACAGAGCCAGCCATCAAATTAGACATAGAGATCAGACAGTGGTGGCACACACCCTTAATCCTATCCTTTAGGAAGCAGAGATCTGTCTTTGCTTAGGAAGGACACATGCTTTAATTCCAGGAAGTAATATGGCAGGACACAGAAAGGTATAAAAGGCTTGTGTCCTTCTCAAGCAAAGACATGAGATTTCAAGTGCTGGGATTAAAAGTGTGTGCCAGCATGCCTGGCTCTGTTACCATTGTGGCCTTGAACTCACAGAGATCCAGAAGGATCTCTGCCTCCCGAGTGATAGGATTAAGGGTGTGTGCCACCACTGCCTGACCTCTACATCTAATTTGGTGGTTGGTTCTGTCCCCTGATTCCCAGATAAGTTTATTAGGGTACACAACATATCACCCCAGCCCACTGAGGAATAACTTAATATCTGGTGATCAGACTAGTCCCTAAATCATTACATGGTATACTATTATTTTATTTATTTATTTCAATACGTTCCACCTTTTGATTCAGTCCCTCTCGCTGCACCAGAAGCTCACAGGTCAGGCTGGATTGAACAGCTAGCAAGACCCCAGGGTGCACCTGTCTCCACCTCCAAATACTGGATTACAAGTGTGCAGTCATGCCTGGCCTTTCTGTGAGTGCTGGGGATTAAACTCAGGACCTCATGATTGTGGCATTTTACTCCACTAACTGAGCTGTCTCCCTAGCCAATAGAATTAAACAGTGTTTGCTATGAAGTTAACTTCAGGTTAGAGTTAGATATCATGCAACAATGAAGATATTAAGACTCACAACAGGTCTATAAAATGACATATGTAATCTTTACACTTACATAAACCATGGATTTTCTAATAAACCATATACTGAAGAGTCACCTTTTTTCTTTTCTTTTTTCCTCTTTCTTTTCTTCCTTCCTTTCTTTGTTGTTATTTGGGATTCTTTTTGGCGTGCTTTTCAATGTGAGCATGTTGAAACTGTAGCATGTTTGGAATATCAAGCTGAAACTTGTCTCCACAGACTTCTCACTCTGTTTAACCCTAATATGCGCGATAGTTCTAAATAGTTTTCATATGACAGGTTACTGGCAGCTGTTACTATTTTCAAATGTTAAATTGATAAAATGATACAAATAATTCATGTGGATATATATATATATAAATATATATATATATATATAAATATATATATATATATATATATATATATATTTATGATGACATGTAGCCCCCAAGCCAACCAAGAAATTCCACAGTAGCTAGGAGCAGAGCCTGCCAAAAATCCACATATATAAACCTCAACCTTCGTTTAATAAATGAGAGCTTGCTTGCAACCTCCCAGAGTCTGTTTCAACCCACCCCCTGCCCCCAGGATCAGAGACATTGAGACTACAGTTGCAGAGCCAGCAACATTTTTGTGCCCAAGGTGGATGGATCCCTACCTGGCCCTTGCACTCTGGGTCCTTTTGAACTTCCTCTTTTGGGTCGTCCTTTTTCTTTTTTGCTGGCCAGCTCGCTGTTCTGTTTCCACAGTTGACAGCTGGTTAAGAAGCCCCCTATGGCTGTTTTTTGGTGAATAGACCCCTCTTCTCAGTTTTCTATTTTCCTACCCCAAGCAGTGAGTATTGGGGTCTTTTTCTCTCCCTATCTTTTCACTTCTGAAACTCATGGCCAGGCCATTGTTTTTCCAGAGGCTGTAAATCCCCTGACACCTCCCCAAGGGGCTGGGAAAGTTTGCTCAGCAGATTACTGACTCTTTTAGTTTGTTTGTCCTTGATTGCTGTTTCTCTTGCTATGGGAAACTTTCCTTCTGCTACCAGAGACCCCCAACTCAGAGCTCTTAAAGCTTTGCTTCAGACCAGGGAAATAGTTATTAAAATTTCCCATCTGGAAAAGTTTTGGAACGAGGCTTCTGTTATCATACCCTGGATATCACCTGAAAACATCTGGAATCCATCAGTATGGATGCAAGTCTTTTTTTTTTTTTTTTTTTTTTTTTTAACTAGGAAAAGGAAAGTGCAGGAATGGAAAAACTCCCCATGTGACCTTTATCCCAATTACTTTGGGAGTCATAGCTTGTATAAAACCAGACTCTACAGAGGAAATCATCCGGTCCTTTGATGACCATTGTGAGTAACAAAAAATCCTCCTTGCTCTCCCTCACCTCCCCACTGCTTTAAAAGGACCATATCTCAGATAGGGAAGAGAGCATTCCACAGACAGACCCACGCCGCTCCAAGAAACTACCCAGGAAATCCTTCCTTAGGGATGATGAAATACGATGTACTGTTTATCCCTGGGGAGACTTACAGGATACCTCCCCACCTTCTGTTCTCGATTTTCCCCTCAGAGGTAACTGAGACCACCACGCAGGATACTCCTCAGATTAAATTCTCTGGTTATCGCCAAAATAATCCTTTTGCATTTCCAGTTAACACTGGGGCCAAGGCAGCTGCTCAACCATGGGTTCCTACCCCTTTGGCCGAATTTTCCCTGTTCCGTAAGGCTGCCAGCAAATCAGGCCCTGACTACCTGAGCAAGTGCTGCGACCATGGACAAATGCATTTACAAACCTGTTATGATTGTTCCCATTTAATGAAAGCAGTACCCGACCCTGCTGTTTTTCTTAATTGGCGGACGACCTATGAAGATCAAGCCGAGGGCCAGGCACGCCTAAATATCCAATATAATATTTCTATTTCTCTAGACACAGTGACTGGCAGGTGCCAATATGTTGATCCCGTGACTCAAGCCTAAATTGGCCTGCATGCCTATTTTCAGCGGGTCTCTGAACTTTCATTTAAAGCCTTGAAATCCTGCCCTCTTCAGGATCTGACTGCATACTTTCATAATCTGATACAGCAGTCCAGGGAAATGTTTACTGACTTCTTAACCTGAGTCAATGAGGCAGGCGAGAAATGGATGAATCCTGGCCCGACCAGGGAGATGCTCATTAAGCAATTAACACGGGAAGGGCTTAATACCCCTATTCAAAATGCAGTTGCAGCAGTGATAATGAGGACATCCATAAATGGGTGATGGCTACTCATGATCTCTTCCTCCAGGCAAGACCCATAGCTGCCCTTACTGCCTCTCTCAATGCACTATTAGCTTCCAAAGACAATGATCCTGGACAGTCCTCTCCCCACCCACCTGACCATTCTTGGGGCTGTGGTCAGTCAGGTCACCTTCATAGAGACTGTCCTAAAGCTCAACCCAAGAACAGATGCCCCAAATGCCAAAAAGGTTTTTCACTGGGAATGTGATTGTAGAAGCTCTCCCCAGTTGCACCCTTCAGCCCAGCAAGTAAGAGAGGGTCCCTCCAAACTCGGACTGTTCTGGACCCTTCCCATATTCCCTCATTTTCCCGTGATGACCATCTACCTAGATGGCAGACACACCAAGGGACTGGTTCATCCAGTGGCAGAAGCCACTATAATATCTCTTGATGCTCAGGTCATTTCACATTGAATACTTACAGATGGTCCAACTATTACTGGCGTAGGAGGGGATAAGTCTTCTAAAACAACCTTTTACCTGATTCACTAGAAGGACCTTGATGTCAATCAGGGCTGATTCCTCCTTATTATAGCTGATATATCCTGTACTCTTTGGGGTCGTGATTTATTAGAGGAAATGGAGGCTATGCTTATCACAGATAATAAGGCCTTTTATGAGGATATAGTAACACATGATATAACAGGTGAATCTGGTAGAAATTTTAGCCTTCACCCCAATTCTAAGGGCCACTGCCCCCTGCACGGATGTAAATGTTCCAAGGCCCATACCATTAAATTGGATATTGCAGAAGCCTGTGTGAGTGGACCTAGTGGCCTATTATAGAACCCAAACTATCAGATTGAGAAAGTTAGTTGAAGAGCAATTGTCATTGGGCCATGTTATACCTTCTCACAGTAGATTTAACACCCCATCTGTGTAAAGATCCCCTTTTTCTTTATATTTACCAATTCTTCACAGCCTGAGTTGAATTGCACCAAGACAACAAGTAGGCTTGTTTGGTGCCTACTGGAATGCAAATGAGGCCCTTCATACAGTTTTGGTACATATTCCTGCTTTCATTTGGATACCACTGAATAGTGTGACACACAATCCTAGAGTGGAATTAATGGAGCAGACTAGAACAAAAAGAGACTTTGCAATAATGTCAACCATAGCGGCCACTATTCTGCTTGCTGTGGTGGGTGGGGCAGTGGCCACAGCCTCCTTGGTTCAAATGGGAGTTACCACCTCTACACTTGATATGGCCATAGAAGAATCAGCCTGAGCATTAAGCACTTAACAGCTGATTAATTCACATTGCCAGTCAGCTATACTCAATTTACAGCAACAACTGACATTAAGATAGCTGGTAAGAGGCAACTGTGATCCCCAATTCTCCTCCTTTTGTTTAACCCCTTACACAGTCTCAAATATAACACAACCCAGGAGTCAGTTAATGGAAATCATGTTGGGACCATGGAGCAAAGAGTTCTTAAACCTTAATGTACAGCTCTCTAATGAAATCTTAAGGCTGAACTCCACACATGTGAAACCCCTGGAGGTATCTACAAAATTCTTTGCTCAAATTTGGGATCACATAAAATCAATCTTTTACCCTTCAAAAAGTATAGCATGGGGAATAATAGGGGGAATGATACTCATAATAATTCTGTTGTTTATGTGTTTTCTACAGCATGTTTCGCTGCAGCACCATGTCAACAAAATGACCCTGCAGCTGTTAGTGGTTCTGGAATGCCCTGATCATCACCTCCCTAAGGAAGCAATAAGAACCTGGTTCACAGAAATCCGTGATGCCCTTGTCTAATACTCTTGCACCCTAGGCACTTCCCAGGGGAAGCATCCTCCAAGGGCTGGTAGCCAGAGTTGGTTAAGAGCCTGTTAGGCAGGCCAACTTAAGACAGGCACAGTCACCACGTTGGGGGATCCCTGAGGTGGGGACAATAAGATTAGAGCAAAGGACTCTAATTCCCAGTAGCAGCCATAAAATAACTTAAAAAAGGGTGATATGAGGTGGTTAAGACCAAAAGCACTGGGCCACGCCTTAAGCAAACAAAGAGCTGTGACATGCACAGAGAGCACTCTGGCCAGAGGAAACTTGGCCCATAAACTCCAAACTGGATAGTGATGATGTGCAGCCCCAGAGCCAACCAAGAAATGCCACAGTAGCTAGGAGCACAGCCTGCCAAAAATCCACATATATAAACCTCAGCCCTTCATTTAATAAATGAGAGCTTTCTTGCCACCTCCTGGAGTCTGTGTCATTGACTCTGCATCTACCCATCCCCTGTCCCCGGCATCAGAGACAGCAAGACCCCAGCTGCAGAGCCAGCAACAATCTGCCTGTGCTGCCTTCTGAGCATTGGTATTAAAGACATGAGCCAACACATCTGGATATTCATTTTTTGTAATGTAATATAATATAAATAATATAATATAATATAATATAATATAATATAATATAATATAATATAATATAATATAAT
>CABHPR010082295.1:0-13432 GCA_902168415.1 Peromyscus melanophrys
ACACACACACACACACACACACACACACACACACACACACCCCTCCACCAACTCTCCCACAAATTTTAAAAAATGCATTATTGCCAGGCAGTGTTGACACACGCCTTGCACTCAGGAGGCAGAGGCAGGTAGATCTCTGTGAGTTTGAGGCCAGCCTGATCTACAAAGTGAATTCCAGGACAACCAAAGCTACACAGAGAAACCCTGTCTCGAAAAACAAAAAATTCAAAACAAACAAATCAAAAAGCATTATGACTGAAAAGTTCAGTGACAGCTCGACATTCAGCTGGAGATGGCAGGAGTCAGTGAATCTGAAGGCAGATGAGCAGACCGAAGGTCTCAGCGGAGAGTGAAGGAAGACTACCACCAGATCCCCACAGCCAGTCTGCACACCTGTCACCTTTGGTACTCTGCTAGCACCACATCTCTCCTAATACATGCACACAGTTGCACACCTCTTGCCAACTTTTGCACAAACAGTCTCACGCTCTGTCCTCCAGCAATCTGGACAGCTACTGCCTAGGGCTGCTATGCATGTTAAAAACTCATGCACACACACACCAATGATTAAAAAAAAAAACGCAGAGAACCACAGGCTTCTCTTGCAATCAGGGGTAGGGCCGGGGACGAGTGTAACTATGTACAGGAGAACCTAATCCGGTGTGGTTACACTTCCTGAGAGTTCCAGAGCCAAGGCCATCCTCAGAACTTCCCTCAGGGTCTTCTCAAGAGATCATGTTGGGCAAAGGGCGAGTGGGACATAGCCCCTGGTCTCTAATGGGTTGGAGGACTCTAAAGCCACCCTAGAAAACTCGCTACTAGTACAGCCCCATACCAACAGCACACAGTCTTTCTATGCAAAGGCCATAGACAGCCATTAGAAGCTGGTCTCTGGGCCCCTCTGCTGGCCAAGCCCAGTGTTTCCTCCCAGTCACTCTACATCAGCAGGATCACACCGTTCTGAGGCTCGGCTGGCTGAAAGTTACTGTCGCCCCAGAGCACCTTCCTGTCTGTACACTCAGGCAACTCTCTACACCAGGCGGGTCCTGCCCTCAGCTAGTTACTGTGATAACATACAGCAGAGCATGGGAACAACCACCCAGGGCCCAGTTCATCTGTCTGTCCTGAGGCAGAATCTGGCCTCCCAGGGTCCATTGAGAACAGTGCCCTGCCCAGTATCTCTCTGTTCCTTCTCTTTCCACCCTTAGGGCCACTTTGGACTGGCTCTGTTTGGAAGAGGCATCAGGCTAGGAGGCATCACTGGCAGACAAGGTGAATTCCTCCTGTCCTCCTGCTGGGTCTGA
Source organism: Peromyscus melanophrys (assembly GCA_902168415.1). Classification (NCBI taxonomy): domain Eukaryota; kingdom Metazoa; phylum Chordata; class Mammalia; order Rodentia; family Cricetidae; genus Peromyscus; species Peromyscus melanophrys. The sequence continues at coordinate 1,305 of CABHPR010082295.1, forward strand.
TATGGGGCATGACCATGGGGTGAGGTGTGGGAGACCCCTGGCTCAGAGTCTAGAGACCTGGCTTTGAGTAGGTTCCCAGATCCCTCTGTATTCTGACTTGCAGCAGGCATGGGATTGGATCTGATCTTAGATTGTCTCCAAGGTAGGTCTCCAGGTCCCTCATCCCCTAACACCAGGGTTGCATATGACTCTGAACTTGCTACATAGCCTGGGGGACAAGGGGAAGGAAGAGCGGCAGAGGAAACCTCAAGACCCTGGCTTTCTCTCCCCTGCAGAGAGAGGGTAAAGGCACAGTCCCCAGGGCCCCAGGCTATGCGTACTCAGAGGAACGGGGATGCTTAGGCAGTGACCTCTCAGACCTGGCTCTAAACCCAGAAGACCTCACTCCTACTTGGGCAGAGAGATCAGTTGCTTCCCAGGGAACTTCTGGAGCCACTAGACTATACAGGTGACTAATTGGTGCTCCTCTTTCAAGGTGGGGCAACACTGGGGAACTCAGAGTGTCTCCCTACTCCAAGCTGCCCTTAAAATGCAGGAGCCAAAGCCGGTCATGGTGGTACATACCTTTAATTTCAGTACTCAAGAGTTAGAGGCAGGCAAATCTCCACGAATTAGAGGACAGCCTAGTCTACACAGCAAGTTCTAGACCAGCCAAGGCTACACAGTAATACCTTGTCTCAAAACCCCGAACACCAAACAACAGCAACAAAACAATAAACAAACAAAAACAACTGGCCTCCAACTCCCGAAGTTATACATTAAAGATGACAAGGCCAGAGGGCACCCTTTGGCCACAGAGTACAGTGGTGGCCTTTCTCTCCCCTGATGTGAGCAGCTGAAGGAAAGCTCTGAAACAGGGAACCCCACAGTCGGGAGAGATGTCAGCTGCCGCCAAAGGAGCAACAAGATGCCAGCAGACTGGTAACGCCATGGCCATGTGGCCGTGTTAATATAGATTAACAGGAATGGGATGAGTTAAGTTACAAGAGCTAGCTAGCAAGAAGCTGAAGCCATAGGTTATACAGTTTGTAATTAATATAAGCCTCTGAGTGATCCTTTTATTAGTGGCTGTGGGACCGAGTGTGGGAGAGATTCGTCCAGGCCACGGAGCCGGGAGGGACTGAGAAACTTTCAACTACACTGGCTCATCTTCTAGGTGCAGCCTGAAGGTTGGTAGATGTGGCAGGTGGGGCTAGAGGAGGCAGATGGGTGGGCTTCAGAGGCCCCTCCAGATTTCTGGGTTCAGTTGGGGTGATAGCAGGGTGATGACCAAAACGTGGGCCCCGTGAACAGTCTCTGACCCCATCTTCCTGCTTAACCAGTCTCCTCTCCTCTAGACCCCAGAGGTTGGCATGGGATATGAGGCAGGTAGGTTGGGCAACACAGATGTCAGTACCCCAGAAAGCCTTGTCTCCCTCCACAGGAAAGACTTTAAGGCTGAGTCACTAAGCCCCCCAACACCAGCATGTTGCTCTCTCTGCGCCACGGCAAGAACAGAATAAGAGAACACATAGGTGACATTCTTATGTCATTTGCATGTGGGAATATTTTGGGTAATCTGGAGTCAGAACATACTATTAAAATTAATTTTGGAGCTAGAAAGATGATTTCCCAGTTAACTGCTTTTCCGGAGGAACTGAGTTTGGTTCCCAGTACCTACTGAGTGACTCATGACTTCTTATAACTCCAACCAGGGGATCTGGATTCTCTTGTGGTCTCTGCAAGAACCTGCACCCGTGTGTGCATACACACACATATACATACAATTAAAATAAATTAATTTCATTCATTTCTCTCTTTTTTTAGTATATGTCTTAGTTAGGGTTTCTATTGCTGTGGAGAGACACCATGACCACAGCAACTCTTGTAAAGGAAAACATTTAATTGGGGTGGCTCCCTTACAGCTCAGAGATTCAGTCCATTATTATCATGGTGGGACATGGGTGTGCAGGCAGACATGGTGCTGGAGAAGGAGCTGAGAGTTCTATCTACATCTTGCAGGGAACAGGACGTGAACTGTTTCAGTGAGCGTAGCTTGAGCATATATGAGCCCCGCCTCCACAGTGACACACTTCCTCCAACAAGGCCATACCTACTCCAGTAAGGCCACACCTACTCCAACAAGGCCATACCTCCCATTAGTGCCACTCCCTTTGGGGGCCATTTTCTTCTAAACCACCAGAATATACTACTAGAAAATCTGGAATCACACACGTGTTGTGCCCAGAGTCTGGACCCTCAAAGACCATCAAGAGACCAATTCCAGGTCCAGGGGATCTGACACCCTCATACAGATATACATGTAGGCAAAACTCCGAAGTACATTAAATAAATCTTTAAAAAAAAAAGAGAGAGAGAGAGAGAGAGAGAGAGAGAGAGAGAGAGAGAGAGAGAGACAAAATCTAATGCAAAAGCAAAGTGTCTTTTATTGCGAGTTAACTTGGGCCTCTCAGTCTGTCTGACACAGAAGCAGATCAGGAGAGACCCGGAGTAGCAAAAGGGCAGGGTTTTTATAGGGGGTAAAGTAAGGGGAGGGGATCTTGGGGTCTACAGACTACATAGGAACAGACTCAGGATTGGTTCATGCGAATGCCAATCATGTTAGTAACTTTTAATTGGCTAGGGTTAGTTGGGGGTTTGTCAGAGCTACAGTTTTCCATTTTGGGGCAGGCCTGGGTAAGTCCCAGGCTTGTCCTTGAGCTGCTGTGGAGGCCACATAGCCTAGTATGCACTAACTGTGGGGGCTGGCTCAGTGGCCCAGGCTTGGTGTGTCCTATCTCCCTTGTCCCTGTGGTCAGGGGTACCAGAGATTAATTGCCCTTTGTTCTTAGCTCTCCCAGAAACTGCTTGCTCAGTCCCAGGAAACTGAAATGAAGATCTGATCTCTGAGAGAAGACTGAGCAGCCTGTTATGGCGTCTGCTTGGTGCTCTCAACATGTAGTTCAATTATTCCTGGTAGATGTGCTAGGTTTGTCTGAGGAATATGGTGTCACAGCTGGCTGTCTCCTACTGAAGGTCCAGTGCCTTTTCCTCATAACAAAACCCTATGTGGCCACCAACCCTCTCAATACCACAGAGGAAAGTGACAAATTGCTGTATCTCCAGATTCCAGCAGGACACAGCTGATATCCAGAGCCTACTAGGAACAGAACCCACCAACCCTCAGACTCCAGAGGCACTAGGACAGCCAGGCCAAGGTAGATATTGAGGAGACTGGCTGGCACAGCTGGGCCTCTGCAGCCAGGCTGGCTCAGGCCTCCTCTGGGAACAACACTACTTACAAACTCTCACCCTGTTCCTGCATGCATCTCAGAAACTTCCCACAGTTTATCAACATAATTCACTTAGAACTTCCCTTCTGAAAGTACATGCTCAGTACATGATTCAACTAAAGAACATTTCCTCACCTGCCAGAGACCACCCCACGCCCATCAGCAATGCCTCCTCTCCCCTCATCTTCTGGCTACGTTGGATATCTACGAATTTACTTATTCTGGATATTTTCCATGAACAAGATCATAGAGTATCTGTGTTTTTATGAGTGACTTATCTCCTCAAAGTCCATTCATGCTATGTCAGAATCTCATGCCTTTTGGTAGTTAAATAATAGATAATTATATGGATGGACCATGCATTTATCATTCAGTTATCAGACATTTGGGTTGTTTCTTTTTTTTCTATTATAAACACTGTCGCTATGAACACTTGTATATATGTTTTGTTTGCTTCCTTGTTTTTATTTTTATTTCTTTGAGACAGTGTCTTGCTATGTAGCTGAGGCTGGCCTGTGATTCACTATCCTCCTGCATCAGTCTCCCCAGTGTAAGACGATGCCCAGCTTGTCTCCCAGTTTTGTGTGGATACATTTCCATTTGTCTGAGGAATCACTGTGATGGTGGTACCCTTTTAGGCTTCCATTTGCAGTACACAGGGCCCACTTCCCCACAGTCTCATCCACACTTGTTAATGTCTTTCTGTGAGATTCCCAAGCTTAAGGATCAAGAGCTGAGGTCTCCTCTTCAGTGACGGCCCTTGTTCCTCCAGGCTTTAGCTGGGTTGCACCAGGCCTGGCCTTCAGTGAGTACACTGGAAACGGGTGACATCAGTGCTGCCTGGGACAGAGTTGTCTCATGTACACAAAGGAGACATTAGAGGTGCCCTTCCACTGCTTACTCCGTCTGCCTTCTAGACCCTGCAAGGCCAGAGGAAGAGAGGCTAAATGACCCCAGACCCTGTTCACCTCCTAAAGGGAAACTGAGGCTTGGCCTCAGATATAGGCTTTCTTAAAAAATTATTTATTTGTATTTTATGTACATTGGTGTTTTGCTTGCATGTATGTCTGTGTGGTGTCAGGATCCCCTGGAACAGGAGTTATAGACAGCTGTGAGCTGCCATGTGGGTGCTGGGAATTAAACCTGGGTCCTCTGGAAGAGCAGCCAGTACTCTTAACTGTTGAGCCATCTTTCCAGCCCCAAGATATGAGATTTTGAAGCTGCTATAGCAGTTCCCTTGGACTCTTCAGGAAACATAGAGACAAGGGCCTGCATCCCACTGGACTTCTATAATCCACACTCCTTCTTCCAGATTTATGAGTGAACTTGAAATCATTCCCAGAGGATGCCCTGACACTCAAATGGTAGTCACACAAGGACTAAGGACCCACACAGAGTCAAAAATCATGTGTCTGTCTAACTGGCATGCCTCTGGACAGGATATCATGAGTACAGCTACCTACAGGGGCTCTGTCGACTTAAACATAAGCTACCTGGCCATTATAATGATCATTGTGAACTGTATGGAGAGCACATCATACATGCTCAGGAGGAAGTCACTGTAACTGACATTGGGGGTGCATCAGAGAACAGGAGGAAACCCTTGTAGAACTTGGGACAACCATGCCACATAAGAAAGTGGGCTGTCGGGGCCAGAGAGATGGCTCAGCAGTTAAGAGCACTGGCTGCTCTTCCAGAGGTCTTGAGTTCAATTCCCAGCACCCACATTTGTGTCCCTTGGCCTTCCTCTGTGGGCTGAGTTTCCCTAAACTTGCTGCCTGGAGTGGGTGGTTGCTACCCACTGAGCCACAACCATCTGTAATGGGATCAGACGCCTTCTTCTCTCTGACGCTCTCTTCTGTCATGCAGGCACCACATGCAAGTAGAGCACTCATATACACAAATAAACAAATCTTAAAAAAAGAAAGTGGGCTGTCTTAATTTGCTATTGCTGTGCAGACACCATGACCAAGGCAACTTATAGAATAAAGAATTTACTTGGGGCTTACAGTTCTAAGGATGAGTCCATGACCACCAGGACAGGAGTATGGTGGCAGGTAGGCAGACATGGCACTAGAGCAGTATTCGGGAGCTTGACCCGCAAGCATGAGGCAGAGTGAGAGCTAACTGGGAATGGTGCAGGCTTTTTGAAACCTCAAAGCCCAACCCCCAGTTACATACCTCCTCCAATGAGGCCACACCTCCTGGTCCTTCCCAAACAGTTCCACCAACTGGGGACCAAGCATTCAAACATATGTGACTATGGGGGCCATTCTCATTCAAACCACCACATGGGCTATGGACCACTCTGGGAAGTGTGTGATCTTTGGAAAAGAAAATGGGCAGGTGGGTGAGAAGGCAGGGATGGAGGTTAAGATGGCCTTCAGGAAGGGATGGACACTAAGTAACAAAAGGGAACAGAGCCCACAAGGGAGAGTGCCAGCCTGCTCAGGGACAATACAGGGTCTGGGGACTGGGGCAGAATGGCTGCACCAGAACCTAAAGAAGGCAGGTTAGGCCAGGAACTGAGGCGCACACCTTTAATCCCAGCATTTGGGAGGAAGACACAGGCAGATCTCTGTGAGTTCAAGGCCAGCCTGATCCTCAGAGCAAGTTCTAGGATGGCCAGGGCTACACACAGAGAAGCCCTGTTTAGAAAAACCATAAAGGAGGAGGAGGCAGGTTAGCAACCACCCACTCCAGACAGCAAGTTTAGGGAAACTCAGCCCACAGAGGAAGGCCAAGGGACACAAATTCTGAGACTATAAGCTCTGCTAAGCATCAACAGCTGGCTGACAACATCCACGTGACCTCATTCAGTTCTCATAAAGGCCTTCCCAGCACAGAATTGATCGCTGCTATTGTTACACATAAGGATGAAGCAGACGAAAAGTTAGGTAGCTGTTCCAGGGTCACACAGGAAGGAGAACCAGCTCTAACTGTGAGCAAAGGAGACCAACAACCAGGCAAGAAAGGCGAATGGGCCCTGAATCTAGTTACTTGGTTGGGTGCTGTGGTGCTTAATCTTGTGAGTCAACCTGGCTAAACCATGGTGCTCCAACACATGGTCAGGGAGGAAATTTCAGGAGGGATTTGTATCAGCAGCTTTGGGGAAGGCGGGTGGCCCCCATACCGTGAGTGGGCCTCATCTAAGCAGAATGTTTGAAGGTAGACATCAACCTCCATGTGTCCTGCAGACTCCATATTGGGCCGCCCCACCTGTCCAACTGGTAACTTTTCTGGGCAGCTGTGATCACACAGGGCAAAAGGCACGTGGAAGAAGACCCAGTCCCGATGGCCACACTCGCAAGGGGGAGGAGCAGCCAGGCCAGCGCCCACTACCGGAGAAAGGCCTTGGGGCCTCACCACCATTGACCAATAGGCCTACGCCAGACTCCGAAGCCCCAGCCCGGCTTCCGAGGGCCCTGGCTAGTCACACTGCAGCCAGTCCTGCCTAGCCTGTCGCTCCCGGAGCCGTCAGGACCATGCGGTCACTTCCGAAGGACACGCACTGGGCGGGGCTCTGACAATCCTGGCTGCTGGTGCCGCCCACCTGGCCTGAAGTCCTAGACCTGTGAGTAGGCAGCTCTGCCGTGCACGGTCCACGCTTGTCCCAGGAATCTTGGCCCAACCGGTGCAGCGCTTCCGGATGACTTTCCCCTAAACACTCTGTTGACTGGAGTAAAGTAGAGAGCCCAGGGCCCATTGAAGTTCTGAGCTTGCAGTGAAAAAGATGGGGTGGGCCTGGCTTGAGTAAGGGGCGCGGTCACATCGGGCAGAAGGCAAGAACTGGGAGGCGGAGCAGGTGAGAGGGCGTGTCCATCTGGAGATGGGCGTGGTCTTATTGGCGCTGAGCTGGGCCGGGGAGTGGACAGGTAGGGCTCGAGGATGAAGGGGCGTGGCTATGTGGCTGGAGACTGGGTCCTCCCTCTGTGCAGGGGACTGAGGTTGGGTGGTTCAAGGCGGGGCCTCAGGAGGGGCCTGGGGCAGGGGCGGGGCATCGGGCCGCCTGGTTAGTCGCCACCGCGTTGTGTCTCAACTTCAATTGTCTTGCGCGCCCATTAGTCGGGTCTCACCAGGTGCTTCTCTCTGCTGTCCTCGCCCCAAGACCTTGCCCCTGGCCCACTGCCCCCCAGTTTCTGTGGGACACCCTCCTCCAGCCCTGCGCTCTCGGACTAGAGTCGCTAACTTCCTGCGTGGCAGAGCAGGTGTTCCCAGATCCATGAGCTCTCTAGGGGATCAGGTACGGGACTGGCATCAGGGCGTACTGGCCGTGGCACGAGAAGACTGGGACCGTGCGCTATGCCTCTTCTCAGACGTTCGGGAGCCGTCAGCCAAGATCTACTTCAACATGGGCTGCGTGCATCTGACGGCCGGGAATCTAGAGGCTGCATTGCAGGTGAGAGCCCCGGGACTGGTGACAGGGACCCCCGCCCCCATCCCTGGTGGAGGACTATAGGGGAATGCAAATGAAGACGTGACTATGGGCATGAATCCTTATGTTCCAATGAACACCCTAGAAAAGGACGCTCTTCTCCACCTCATAGCCGCCTGGAAGTGGGGAGGGGATTCCTGTTCCTTTACCTTGTCGTTTACCTGGAGACTGTTCCTCTAATGCTCCCTCTTAGTGACTGCCTGAAGCAGGTAGGAGCTTCGTGGTTGGGAGATCCCTCTCTTAGTTGAGGCCAGAATGGGGTACAGGGCACATAGCCACATGGGCCAAAGGCATCAGTCCTGTACCAGGCCAAGCCATCCGGACGGAGGGAGGGGCATACCGGAAGGCGGGCTGGAGGCAGCGAGCTGGGGCTCTGCCTGTCCCCGAAGGTACACGTGTGGGGAAATGGATTTCAGCAGATGTCTGTGGTGACGGTGGCGCACGCAGTCTGCCTTCCCAGTCTGCCTTCCCAGTTCGGAGTGCTCACATGTCTCCCCACCTGCTTCTCCAAGCAGAACTACTCAGGGATGCACACTGTAGAGGAGGCAGTCAGGGCATTCCCTGCTTCATGTTCATCAAAGTGACATTCATTCCTGGGTGTGTGATCTAAGCCCTCACTCAGCACTCTGCCTCCAACTCAGGCGTCCTGTCCTTCACATGGTGGTGATCATATGGAGGACTGGGCTGTGCACAGATGGCCTCTTCTAATTTCTTTGTTGAAATTATTATTATTTACTTATTTACCTGTGTATGTAAGTCAGGAGACAACTTGTGGGAGTCAGTTCTCTCCTTCTGCCATGTGGGACCTGGTGACCAAACTCAGGTCATTAGTCATGGTGGCAGGTGTCTTTACCCACTGAGCCATCGTGCCAGCTCTTTTCTATTATTTCTTACATATGCATCTGCACCTACAATTACTTCAAAATTGTTTCTTCATTAAAAGGTTGTTGTTCAGCTGGGTGGTGGTGGCGCACGCCTTTAATCCCAGCACTTGGGAGGCAGAGCCAGGCGGATCTCTGTGAGTTCAAGGCCAGCCTGGGCTACAGAGTGAATTCCAGGAAAGGCGCAAAGCTACACAGAAACCCTGTCTTGAAAAACCAAAAAAAAAAAAAAAAAAAAGGTTGTTATTCGAGCCAGGCATGGTGGTGCCTGCCTTTAATTCCAGCACTAGGGAAGCAGAGGCAAGCAGATCTGAGTTCGAGGCCAGGACAGCCAGGGTTACGCAGAGAAACCCAGTATCAAAAAACAAAAACAACAGCAACAACAAAAAACCCAAAACAAACAAAAAACGAAACAAGAAGGTTATTGTTCAGGAGAGGAAATGTAGTGATCTATTACCAGGTGGTTCTACATTGAGTCACATGTTAGGTCAATCCAGTGCTCACCTCCTCACACTGTAACTAGAGAGGGGTTTGAAGTTCTCTGCTGTTAGAAGAAGAATGGGCACTGCCTTAAGTCAATAAAATGAGTATGTGTGCAAGCCTAGGCATATCAGTTAGACCCGGAAACTCGAAGAAGCAGGTGGTACAGCTGCAATAAGGAAAACCAAGGGTGCAGGTCTGATGTGGTTGCAACTTCAACCTGTCAGTGTGAAACGTGTAATGTTGGATGTAGCACCAAGCAGCCAGCCCATTTCCAGGTTGATTGTGGCATGTGAAAACGTCAAGTCAGATCCAGTTCAACAGTTAGTCCACCTGGCTAGTTTCGGTATCAGGAAACTACACCAGGTTTACTGATGGCTGCTTTCCCTACTGGGGACACACATTTCTGTGTCTGGTTTAAGGACCTGTGCTGCCTGTGCACAGAAGACTTCGATGTTCTGATTCTAATAGATATCTAGTGTGCCATTTTGTGTGAACTACCAGAAAAGATTTTAAAAGATTTATTTATGTATTCTATGTATGTGAGTGCTCTGCATGTATGCCTGCACACCAGAAGAGGGCATTGGATCCCATTACAGATGGTTGTGAGACACCATGTGGTTGCTGGGAATTGAACTCAGGTCCTCTGGAAGAGCAACCCTCTCCAGTCCCTGAAAAGAGATTTTAAAAAGCCAAAAGTCTTACACAATCCTGTCTCCCAGAGTTAACTGGTACTGACATTTTGGAGCATTTTCTTTTAGCTCTGTGCTCACTATAGATAAAATGGGTTTCTATGCCATAGGGATATGCCCTGAGCTTATCGAGAGGTGTTTGAGGCAGCTGAAAAATCTATGCCGTAACACATCTGTCCAGGCTCTAGCTTGGCAGGCACCCGCTGCAAGGAGCCCTCATCAGCTGACAGATTTCCATGTGCATTTGTGACATTGGGTTCTTGGGTTACTGAGTTTGCTGTACCACGAACATTTTTGTCCCTAGGCATTTGACCAAGCAGTGACCAAGGACACCTGCATGGCTGTTGGCTTCTTCCAGCGGGGAGTGGCCAATTTCCAGCTGGAGAGGTGAGCACAGCAGGATCCTGTTCCTTATTGGATGGTTCTTTGTCTCTGCAAACCAATGCTTGCACCCACTTCCTTCTCTCTCCTCTGGATCCCCTCCAGCCTGGATGAGGATGCGCTCTGGTTAGGCTGGGGCACACACAGAGTCCTGTCTCTGTCAAGATTCACAGTTCTTTCTCAACATCCCTGCTTCCTTCCTCATGTCTGTAGTAGTGAGAATACTGTTTGTAACCAATTTGCAGATGTGAAAACCAGGGCTTATCCAAGGATGTGGATGGCCTCCCAGCTTTCTAAGAGGAGGAAGGGAGGAAGGGTATTCAGGGCTATAGGCTCCAATCAGCCCAGGAGGGCTGGCTGAGAGAAGTGGAGAATCTAGTGGGGGACGGAGATTCCACCCAGAGTTAGAAGCTCAGAGATTAGAGGAGGCCTCATAAGGTTGGGCCCGAGAGGCAGAAAAGGAGAGCCCAGGACGGTAGGAAGAAGGTATGGAGTGTAAGCAGGGCCCCCTGTCAGGCAAAGGGAGAAGGTGCTCAGGAGGCTAAGCAGAATTGGACAGTAAACTCCCATTAAGCACACTGGACTGGACTTGAGTACCCATGAAGTGCTAACAACTAGGTGGTCACGCTTGCCTTCAGGCATCCCAGAGCTGACACAGAGAAGGGTGGGTGGGGTACCCAAAGCCACCCTTCTCAGCTTAGCTCCTCCAGTGCAGCTGATGAGAGGCCCCTGATGCTCACAGGTTCCAGGAGGCTGTGTCTGACTTCCAGCTGGCCCTGGCACAGCTGAGGGGCAATGCTGCCATTGACTACACCCAACTGGGTCTGCACTTCAAATTACAAGCCTGGGAGGTGAGTGGGCATTTCTCGTGTGCAGAGGTCGGACACCAAGCAGTGTCACCGGGGATTGGAGGTACTCTCTACGGCCCTGGGGTTCTGTTGGGGGAATCTAGGGTTCTTGGGAGTTCTAAGGTTCTGCCATGGCCCTGGAATGCAATAGGGGTCCTGGCTGGAATCCTAGGGTAAAATCTGGAGTGTTGCCAGGGGCTGTCACCTTTGTGTTGGTGTCACTGTCATGGTCGTTCCAAGTGGAATGAGATGTCCTGTCCAGCCAAAGACTTTTGGAGCCCTGAAATGCCCCAGCTCCTTGATTGCCCAAGGAGGCTGGAGTGGCAGTGGAGGGAGCGGACTACTCACACACTTGGGAGCCAGCCAGCACGGGCTCATGTGGGAGAAAAGCAGGACAGGATTGAAGATCATGACCAGGTGACAGATCGGTTTGGGGGAAGGTGGGGGGGTTGGCTCAGCTGTCCCTGCAGCTGAGCCAGAGGAAATAGTAGGAACAGAGGGCCATAGGGAGAGTGGGTGTGTTTCTCTCCTTGTAGCAAAGTTGGGCTTCTGTGTGCCTACCTCTCCAGGTGAAGGGAAGATGGGCTACAGCATTGTGTGAGTTCACGTCACTGGAGCTGTAAGGATAGCCTTAACTCAGGCCACCTTGCCCATGAGAATGCGCTGAATGTGGGGTTCTGAATGTCTCTGCCAATGGGAAACCTTAGACATACTCTAGACTCAGGGGTACAGGGAGCAGTTAATGGGGGGTGGCAGGGTATAGAATGAGGAGGGTGTTAGCCAAGGGAATACTTTGTGAGCCACCATGTGAGAGTTGGGAGTCTAATCCAAGTCCTCTGGAAGAGTAACGAGTATGCTTAACCACTGAGCCATCTTTCCAACTCCTCCACCCCCTGGCACAGGGGACACTTTAAAAGGGAGAGATACTTCTCCTGTTTGAAGCAGAAAAGTCCAAAGCAAAACATGGCCCTGCAAGTACTAAACAGATACAGGGAATGACCACTTGGCATCTGACAGCTGAGGCAGGCAGGTAGCTGGTGGCCTGGTCCCTACTTATAGCCCCTGTGGCCGCTGAATATACAGAAGAACCGTCAGCTACTATGACTGGGGAGTTCAGATGAGGACCATGGGGGGGGGGG
>CABHPR010082302.1:0-21659 GCA_902168415.1 Peromyscus melanophrys
AGGTCCAGGCAGGATTCGAGCCGCCCCACTGACCACAAGCCGTGTCGTGTCACTGGTTCTGCAGGCACCATGAGCCAGGACACCGAAGTGGACATGAAGGAGGTGGAGCTGAACGAGATAGAACCCGAGAAGCAGCCTATGAATGCAGCGGCCGGGGCGGCGGCAGGGGAGAAGAACGGCCTGGTGAAGATCAAGGTGGCCGAAGACGAGGCGGAGGCCGGGGCCAAGTTCACAGGCTTGTCCAAGGAGGAGCTGTTGAAGGTAGCCGGCAGCCCGGGCTGGGTGCGCACCCGCTGGGCGCTGCTGCTGCTCTTCTGGCTCGGCTGGCTTGGCATGCTGGCGGGCGCCGTGGTCATCATTGTTCGGGCGCCGCGCTGCCGCGAGCTGCCGGTTCAGAGATGGTGGCACATGGGCGCTCTCTATCGCGTCGGCAACCTTCAGGCCTTCGTAGGCCCGAACGAGGGAGGCATAGCTGGTGAGTGGGGTGCATACCCTCATCCCTTTCCCCGTGTGCCCCTCATTTAACCGGGCCGTCTGCTGCTCTCCTTCCTCCTCTCCCTCTCTAGACGAACTCAGATGGTTCTCCACTGCTCCCTGTTTTCTGAGGCCACTCCCTGGCAAACAATCACTCCTTCCTTTCTTTAAAAAACCAACTCTAACCCTACCCCTTCTTCTTCCTGAGGGTGGCTGACTCAGCACTTTCTCCTCCCCGAACCACGAGGCGCCTGAGCTAGTTCAAACCAGTTTCTGAAGTAAAGTGCGAGGCTCCTTGCGTCAGCCACTTTGTCTCGTGATCCAGCCCCCTTAGGGGAGTGGGGAAAGTGGTGGAGAGAATGTGGAGGCCTGAGGCTTGTCATGCCTCACCGGTTAACTCATCCTTCTCCTCCTTGTAGGTCTGAAGAAGCATCTGGACTACTTGAGCACCCTGAAGGTGAAGGGCCTAGTGTTGGGCCCGATTCACAAGAACGAGAAGGATGAAATCAATGGAACCGACCTGAGACAGATTGACTCCACTTTAGGCTCCCAGGAAGATTTTAAAGACCTTCTGCAATCTGCCAAGAAAAAGAGTAGGTCTTTCCAAGGAAGCAGAAGGGTTTGGCATTCTGGCCGAGAAGCAGGACAGGAGGTTTTTTTTGTTTTTGTTTTTTTAATCTTGTTTACTCCTGACTGGTTCAGAGTGTTTCTAGGGCAGGCACAGGAGAGATTTGTTAAGATTCACACTAAACAGTCTGCTTCCTGTGTTCTCTTCTTGGCTGGGTGATTTTTATTTATCTATTTTTGTTTTGGTTTTGAGGTAGGATCTCATCGTGTAACTCTGGTTGGTTAGCCGGTACCTTACTATGTAGACCAGGCTGGATGCAAGTTCACAGCTCTGCTGGTCTCCAGTGCTCGGCTTAAGTGTGCCAGCATGGCTGGCTGGAACCAATGGCTTTTAAGTTTATAAAGTGGGTCCTTCGTGTGTAAGAGATTCAACTGTTGTTTTATAACTCAGTAAGGAGGCTGAGAATGTTGGTAAGAGTGCTTGCCTGGTATCCATGAAGCCCTGAGTTTGATTCCCCAGCACAATGTAAGACATAGAAGTGGATACCTATAATCTCAACACTTGGGAGGTAGATGCAGGAGGCTATCCTCAGCCAGTCAGCCCATACACATCAAACTCTGTCTCCAGGAAAAAAAAAGAAAGAAACCAAAACCTCAATATGGAAACAGGTTGAAAGACTTCTTGAGGGGGGACCTAGGTCCTGTAGCTCAAACTTAATTGCTCCATTGTAAAATTGACTGAGGGACTTGATGGGGTTCATTCAGGGCCAGGATACAAACCGTACATAGGTGCACTTGGTAGCCTTCTGTTGAAGTTCCTTGCTTCTCCTTCTCACCCCAAAGGATTCCTCTCAACTGGTTGTTGTTCTAGGCATTCACATTATTTTGGACCTCACTCCCAACTACCGGGGCCAGAATGCATGGTTCCTCCCTGCTCAGGCTGACATTGTAGCCGCCAGAGTAAAGGTGAGTTTTATGGTTGGTGGCAGACTGTGGATTAATTCACAGCAAGCCTTGTGTGCACTTAGCAAGGTTCTCATAATCAGGAATACCTCCTCCCATAGCCTGAAGGATAGGCCCATGGTGCACAGTGTTTTTTCTTTCTTTTCTGAATGCTCTTTTTGTGTGTGTGTTTCCTTTACTCTAGAAGCCAAGCCGTGCCAGGAAGGGAATTTCTCAGATGTTAGTCTGGAAGTTTGATTTTTCTTTTTGTGATAGGAAGTCTTTTCTTTCTCTGTGGGAATCCTGATCTGACTGGTTTCCCAGTTTTTGTTTGTTATGTTTGGAATGGAGCCCAGTCTGGAATTATAAGTACTGGGGTCTTACTATGTATCTGGGATTATGCCAAGTATTTTATTGTTTAAAATTTTTTTAACTGCACTATGAATTTTTTTTAAACAGACATGTTATTTTTTTAATTATTTATTTTTATTTTACGTACATTGGTGTTTTGCTTGCATATATGTCTGTGTGAGGGCATCAGATCCCTTGGATCAGAAGTTACAGACAGCTGTGATCTGCCATGTGGGTGCTGGGAATTGAACCCAGGTCCTCTGGAAGAGCAGTCAGTACTCTTAATTGATGAGCCATCTCCAGCCCCACTATGAATTTTTTTTAATAAGATTTGTTTTTCATGTGTATGAGTGTTTTGCCTGCATATATGTATGTGCACCATGTGCATGTTTGGTAGCCCAGGAAGCCAGAAGAGGGTGATGGATCCCCTGGAGCTGAAGTTAGAAGCAGTTGTGAGCTGGCCGGTGGGTGCTAAGAACTGAACCTGGGTCCTCGTAACCACTGAGCCATCTCTCTAGACCCCATCCCAAGTATTTTATAGCTTTTTAAAAATTTGTTTTGTAATGCCACAAAATACCTGTTACTGCTTATTTGTGAATGAGGAATGAGACTTCATGTGCTCCAAATTTGAAGTTTCAATGATCTTTTCTAATCTGCCTTTCCTTGTGGTAGTGGTTTAAACTGTATTGCCACCAGGCGAGGGTAAAGCTTCCAGGGTCACCCTAGCTTCTGATGCCTAGGTTTCAGGACACTGGCAGTGCCAGGATGGACAAACAAAAGTAGAGGCAGATGCTGACACTTTGCTGTTAGCTGTGATTCTGAGGGAGGATTTTGGATTCTCAGCACGTGGGTCAGACTCCTGTGATCATCTAGTTTGGCTCTTGCCAGTTGCTTGGAGATTTGTGTTTTAGACCTCTGTTGCTGAGGATGACCTTGAACTCCTGATCCTCTTGCCTTCCAAGTGCTGGGATCTTATGATCATAAGTTCAAAGTACTGGAGAAAGCCTGAGAGTTTGAGCCTGGAGCATCAGAAGTTAAAAGACAGCCTCAGTTATGTAGTGAGTTAGAGACGGGTCTTAAGCCAAAAAGAAAAGCTACTGGTAATGTTTTCAGGTGGTAGCCTCAGCTGAAGATGGAGAGCGGAGGAGAAGGGAAGAAGGTGGGTGTGGGGGTGTGGTTCTGTGCTTAGTGCCAGTTGAAACCAGGGCTTAAGCCTTCAGGCCTGGGCTTGCTCTGCAGAGTTGGCCTCTTTTTGGATGTCTCAACAGCCCCCAGGCTGTGTTTTGAATTTCAAACTTTTCATTCTTGGCCGTGCTCCTACCAGCTCTTGTGGGAGAGCACACACTCTCCAGGCCTCAGGAAACTGGGAGAGGAGTAAGTACATTTGCCTCAGGGTTTGATGGGCATTTTAGGGCCTGTCTTTGCTGTTCCCTGATTATGATCTTGGCCATGACATCTTGCTTCTCTGAGCTTGTTTCTTCATCTCCAATTTGAGGGAATTTTCATTCTACATACCAAGTGTTAGGTGCTAGAGCTGTGCAAACATATTTTCTCTTGGGCCATTTCTGTAGCTGTTAAAAGCGAGGCTATGTGATTTGCCAAAGGCAAAAATAGAGAATAGAAAAATGCTATTATACACTAAGAGCATACCAAGGGCTAACCTTTGAAGAGAGAGAGAAACCCTGTTTTGTAGAAGTCTCAGGGAAATTTGAGGTAGGTGAGGGCTTACTTGTGTGTTGATCTTTTTCCTCTATTCTTTTGTCCCCTGCAGGAAGCTCTGACTTCTTGGTTGCAGGATGGTGTGGATGGGTTCCAAGTTCGGGATGTGGGAAAACTTTTGGTGAGTGCCCTTTTGGTGAGGCAAAGTTTTGGTGAGAAGAGTGGGTGGGTCTCAGCCAGGGCTAGGTCATGTTGTCTGTTCTGATTCTGCTTTTTTTTTTTTTTTTTTTTTTTTTGTGCTAGGATGCATCCTTATATTTGGCTGAGTGGCAGAATATCACCAAGAACTTCAGTGAGGATAGGTAGGTATCCAACACCCCTGCCTGGCTGAGCCCATTGTGAGAGCCCCTTGGAGTGCTAAGCCCTTAACTGGGAGTTTCCTGGTCTTGAAAACTGTTCACTTTTATTCTTCTCTCTGCCTTGTGCTAATGACACTCCTGCCCTTGCTCTGTGCAGGCTCTTGATTGCAGGGACCGACTCCTCTGACCTGCAGCAAATCATGAGCATACTTGACTCCACCAGCGACCTGCTGTTGACTAGCTCCTATCTGTCGAATTCCAGTTTTACTGGGGAGCACACAGAGTTTCTAGTCACTCGGTATTTGAATGCCACTGGCAGTCACTGGTGCAGCTGGAGTGTAAGTACCATGCTGGTTGTTGTAGGGGAAGATAGAAGGTGGTGGTTGTGGGGTGGAGGTGCTCACAGGCATGTCTTCCTCCAGGTGTCTCAGGCAGGACTCCTGACAGCCTCTGTACCAGCTCAGCTCCTCCGACTCTACCAGCTGCTGCTCTTCACTCTGCCAGGGACCCCGGTTTTCAGCTATGGGGATGAGATTGGCCTGCAGGCAGCTATCCTTCCTGGACAGGTACCACTTGTTTTCTGCCCAGCACAGTGTAGAAAGAGTGTTTATGTATCACATCTTGGCATCTTGTGGATAGCAGCAGACAGACAACAGCCCCGAGGTTAAAATCCTTGTCAGTCATCCTGTGGGCTGTGTGGCAAGTGTATATGTTTTAAACGGGGTTTTCCTGTTGTCATATTCACTGTATATCCTGGGCTGGCCGCAGACATCATGTAGCGTATTCTCCTGGAGTGGAACTCAGCTGGAGATACATCTGTGCATGCATGTGTGTGTATATGGTGTAGGTACATGCACAGAGATCAACGTACAGCTAGGTGGAGTAAGTTCTTGCCTTCAGCCTTTATGTGGGTTCTGGGGATCAAACTCAGGTTGTCAGGCTTGCATGGCAGGTGCTTTTCTCTTGAGCCATCTTGCCAGACCAAGGACTTTCAAAGGTAATGCCTGGTGTTTTGTGGTATGTTCAGAACAGTAGCCAATGTTTTGTTGGGCAGTGGTATTCTGCACCCATTTGATAGGCTCTGAGCCCTCTGGAAACTCACGGTTTAGTGAGAGTCCACACAAGCAGAGAGGTACAAGGTGTGGGTGCCATGATGAGGTGCTGCCACAAAGACCTCTACCAGCAGGAAAACATTTACAAAATGATGAAATGCAAATAAGGAATGGGAGGAAGGGGAGTGGACCCATCCTTTTTTAAAGTCCCACACTTTCTGTTTGTTAGCCCGTGGAGGCTCCATTCATGCCGTGGGATGAATCCAGCCTTTCCCGAATCCCAGGACTCGTAAGCGCCAATATGACAGTGAAGGTGAGCAGTTTAGGCCTGACCCTCGTGGTGGGCAGGTGGCGTACAGATGTCCAGTAGACCCTCACTCCATCCTTCTGTGTGTCCTTCATTTTCAGGGCCAGAGTGAAGACCCTGGCTCCCTCCTTACCCAGTTCCGGTGGCTGAGTGACCGTCGGGGTAAAGAACGCTCTCTGTTGCATGGTGACTTCCATGCACTGGCCTCCTCATCTGGCCTCTTCTCCTACATCCGCCACTGGGACCAGAATGAGCGTTACTTGGTGGTGCTCAACTTTCAGGATGTGGGCCTGTCAGCCAGGCTAGGGGCCTCCAACCTCCCTGCTGGCATAAGCCTGCCAGCCAGCGCTAACCTGTTACTTAGTACCAACAGTACCCGGCTAGGCCAAGAGGAGGGCACCTCTCTGAATCTGGAAAACCTGAGCCTGAATCCTCATGAGGGCCTGCTGTTACATTTCCCCTATGTGGCTTGACCCTACCTGTCTAGGACCTACCACCCTCCTTTCTTCTCCCCAGGCCTTTTGAATTCTGGGTTTTCTCTCCTTTTTTTTTTTTTTTTTAAAAAAAAACAAACTTTTGCAGATGACATAAGAATTCTCACACTGGGTGTTTTTGTCTTCAAATAAAAATAACCCCTGCCTGATGAGGTTGTGTCTTCCCTTATCTCATCAGAGCTGCACTTTCTCTCCCTGTTCTCTCTTGGCCTACCCCCAGTAGTCTGAGCCAGTTCTACACAGCTGCTCCAGCTCCTAGTTTTTTATTTTTTGTTTGGAGGGGGACGGTTTTGAGACAAGGTTTCTCTGTGTAACCCTAGTGGTCCTGGAACTAGCTCTATAGACCAGGCTGGTCTCAGACTCAGAGATCTGCCTGCCTCTCTCTGCCTTGCTAGTGTGTAGCTCTTAAATTAATCATTCAGGGACCAAGGCAGAGAGGGGCCCTTGAAAAGTTAGTAGCGAGGTGTCTGGGCTGGAGCAGCAGCCACACCTCCTCCCACTGGCCTAGGTGTCCTGAGGTCTTAGGTATCACCCGCTTTGCTTTATCTCCTTAGCTTAGGTCTCCAGCCCTGGTGTCAGTTCTCATTTTTGCCAATTTGTCTCTTCAAGGAAGAAGAGTGGGGGTGGGATGACCTGAAGACTGCCACTGCCAGGGCCTGGGGCTTCTAGCAGAGAACAAAAGACAAAAAACAAACAAAGCCCCTTTATTCAGTGGTGAGGCATTTACCCAGTATGCACTGCACTCTTTGATCCCTCACACCATACCCCACTACAGAAAAAAGCCAACAAGACAAAACCTTTGCTTCCTTAGGGTATGTGGTCTCTTGTGTGGAGATGGAGAAGAAATAAGGAATGAACATTTGTATGATAGATACTGTAAGTGATCAAAAAGGAAAAAGTGGGGCTGGGGAGATGGCCCAGAGGTTAAGAGCACTGGCTGCTTTTGCAGAGGACCCAGGTTCAGTTCCCAGAACCCACATGGCAGCTCATAACCATCATTTACTGCAGTTCCAGGGGATCAACACACATTTCTGGTTTTGCAGACACCAGTCTTGCCTGTGATTTACATACATATATGCAAGCAAAGCACACAAATAAGAAGGAAAAGTGAAACTGTAAAGAGCAAGAGGTTTGGGGTTGGGTTTGGAGGAAGTCCATCCCACCAAGCAGGCGAACTTCTAACCCATGGCCTACCAAGGTATGAGTGTGGCCCAATACAAAGTCATAAACAGTTGATGCACTTGTTACATTCGTGCCAAAGGTTCGACATATCTGGCAGATCTGGGGAAGCTCTCGGGTGTCTGAATGGGAGCGTGATTGGTGCTTGGGGGCAGGAGTTAAGGAGTGAGAAATGGAGGTGGTTCGTAAGGTAGTCACAGAGGGTACAACGTTTGGTAGATTGCAGGGGCCATGGTCCTCAGCCCTCGGGACTGCTCTTCAACAGCAGCTGTAAGCCAGTGGTTCCACGAGATCCGTCAGGTGGGCTGAATGCTAGGATGAGTCACAGCATTGTTCTATTAGCAAAAGGGTAGACAACCAGGGAAAAGAAGAGGTGCATGGGCAGAGCCTGAGAGGGTGGGAAGGTTTTATATATTTTCTCTGAGGATTACCTCCTAGCCACAAATCGTAACAAGGAAGCAGGAAATTCACTTGAGCCTTTGGTGACCAGAGTTTTGGATTGTCTCAGAGTTTCAGTGGAGCCAAGAATGACCTTGAACTCCTGGTCTTCCCACCTCTACCCGGTAAAATTGCAAGCAGGCTCCACCTTGACTTGTTTCTGTTTTTTGAGGCAGTATCTAGCAATGTAGTCCAGACTGTCTTCAAACTATAGTAGTTGTGCCTTGGTCTTCTGAGTGCTGGTATTACAGACATGTATCACCATGCCCTGTTTCCTGTTTCCCTGGAGCAGAATCACAGATTGACTTCAGTCTCCCAGCCCCTCCCAAGGCTCTGGACAAAGAGACCTTTTCCCATATGTTAAACTTTGGCAGCCTGGCTGATATCCCCAAAGACAACTCCCAAGACAGGTTATTCCAGAGGCCTAGACATTACTTACCTTGAAGCTGAGGACAAAGGCCAGGCTTGAGAACAAGAGTGGTTTGGAACTGTACGTAGGGTCAGAGGGAGTGGAATAGGAGTTGGAGAGCCTCGAGCAGAGTGACTTCTGACTGGTTTTAACAGGCTTGATGTTGTATGATTAGTTGGGGAGCAGGGAGGTTGGGGAAGCTGGTTTGGGACTGTAACCAAGGATATATGATGGAGGGGGTAGTCAAAAGTGGTTGCATCTTGTATTGATTTTACAGGTCAGTCCGCAGATTTAGTCTCAGTCTCTTTTTGTCAACCAGTGATTTTTAGGTAGGCCCCATAGGCCTTGGTGTTAACTTTGGCCTTCAAAACCTTAGGAACAAGAACACAGTAGATACTTGACTCTCCTAGCCTTGGGGAAAAGAACATGTTGGACACTGCAGGCATCCTTTCCAGCAGCCTGGAACTTGGGGTGGCCTGGGCCTCTGAGGGTGCTCTGGTATAGAGGACAGATCCAAGAGATTAAAAGAACTAATTAAGACCCAGCCCTTATCTCTTCATCTTGCTCAGTGACAGAGCCTGAGGCCTTTGAGAGAAGGAGTCCACATTGACTCCTGCTGTTAAGACATACCAACCTTCCTCCCAGCCCCCATTCCCCGCCGGCTCTTGTCTATTCTGGACTCTTCCTGAACTCCCCACCCCTTCCCTCTGCCCTCTTTCCCAGGGTCCTCCAGGCCTTCCATTTCCCTTTCCTCTCCCTCTCTTTGTTGACTAGCTGTTTTATTCTGAGATAAGGTCTCACTCTGTAGCCCCGGCTGGCTGTCCTGGAACTCACAGAGATCCTCCTGCCTCTGTCTCCCAAGTGGAACCACCAAGCCCAGCCCTCATGGGCTCTCTTTTGACTCAATTTTTACTGTGAAGTATTATGGTATGTGCTACTGTACTGGCTGGTTTTGTGTGTCAACTTGACACAAGCTAGAGTCACCAGAGAGGAAGGAGCCTCAGTTGAGGAAATGCCTCCATGAGATCCAGTTGTAAGACATTTTTTTGATTAGTGATCAATTGGGGAGGGCCCAGCCCATGGCGGGTGGTGCCATCCCTGGGCTGGTAGTCCTGGGTTCTATAAGAAAGCAGGCTGAGCAAGCCATGGGAAGCAAGCCAGTAAGCAGCACCCCTCCATGGCCTCTGCATCAGCTCCTGCCTCTGGGATCCTACCCTGTTTGAGTTCCTGTTCTGACTCCTTTAATATGAACAATATGGAAGTGTAAGCTAAATAAACCCTTTCCTTCCCAATTTGCTTTTTGGTCATGGTGTTTGGTTGCAGCAATAGAAACCATAAACTAAGACAGTTTCCTGTGGATTTTCTGCTTATTTTAAATTTTTCTAAATGTGTGTACTTTATGGGCTGGAGAGATGGCTTAGCAAGTAAGAGCACTCTCTGTTCTTGAAGAGGATTGGGTTTTAGCATCCAAAAGGTGGCTTACCGTAGTTGCAGGTCCAGGCGATCCAGTGCTCTCTTCTGACCTCTACAGGCACCAGGCACACATGCAGTGCATAATACATACATGTAGGTAAAACAGTCATACACATAACAAAAATAAATCTTAAAAGTTTATGTTCTTTGGGATTGGTGAGATCGCTCATCAGTTAAGGGCTAGCTACTATTCTAGAGGATCCAGGTTTGATACCAGCACCCACATGGCAGCTCACAATCATCTGTAACTCTAGTTCCAGGAGATCCAATGCCTCTTCTGGCTTTCATGTGTACCAGGCACACATGTGGTGCATAGATACACATACAACCAAAAACAACATACACATAAAAAATAATAAAAACGTAATAAATAACAGATACTAAACAAAACAAAATGAGACCTAGTTTTGCTCCTTACAGCTACCATGCAGGGAAGCCTCAGAAGCTGAGTTTGTCTGGCAGGGTCCGGTGACATTCTGCTTCCAGACCTCTGTGTTGTGGGAAAAAAAGTGGAAATGTGATCCCTTGAAATCTGCAAGCTCTGGACCCTGACATAGGCAATCATCTTGAAAGCTAAGCATGGTCTGGCTTGGTTACTATTGTCTGGGAGACCACCTGGGAATACCAAGTACTATAAGTGTCGAAAATGAAAAAAGGAGCTGCGTGTGATGGCTCATGCTTTTAATGCCAGCATTCCAGAGGCAGGGGCAGGTGGATCTACACAGGTCAGAGGACAACTTTGAAGAGTCAATTCTTTCCACCATGTGGGTTTCAGGGATTAAACTCAGGTCATCAGGATGGGTAGCAAGCACCTTTGCCTAAGATTAAGAATAAATTACCTTGTAGGGCCTTATGTATCAGACAAATGCTCTACCACTGGGCTACATCCTCAGTCTTTGGATAGAAAATCTTAAGACTTTTATGACTGCCCAAGTGGGGAGCTGGACCATCAAGCTGATTAGGGGAGGCAAGAGAATGAGAGGCAGAAAGGTGATTAGTGCCTTTGTGTATTAGGTTCTCTAGGACCTGCAGGTGGAGATATCCATCAGGGGAGAGTCTACAGCTCAGTATAGGGCAAGATCTAGGAACACTTGGGGTGGAAGTGGGGACACGGCACTATCGTGAGGGAAGTATTGCTGAGGGATGAGAAAGGAAGAGGGGGAGGTTGGAGCCAAGGGCTGACCATACTCATAGGATGGACAGTGGAAGGGGCCCTGATGGAGGAAGCATAGAAGTAAACTGAGCCCCAGATGTGGAGATAAGGAGACAAGAAGGCACCAGGTCAGTGTCAGAGCAGGTGGACTTCAGGTTGGTGCAAGGGTATTACTGGTGGTCCATAGGGCATCTTCTCTGGAGCATCCAGGGGAGAGTGGAAAAGTGGAGTTTTCTCATTGTACATGTTTCTAGACAGTATCAGTTGGAGTAGCTGGTTGTCCTAAGGACCAAAAGAACTTATTGGAAGGCTATCAGGAAATGCCAGAGGAAAGCAGGATCAGAGTCAGGAAATGGGCAGGAAGCAAGCACCAAGAAGCAGGAAGTTTGATTGTCTTTTAACTGGAACTGCCTGGGATGCTGCCACAGGGGACACTGCCAAGATGCATGTGGCTGGGCACAAAGGCACAAGGCACAAAGGCATAGCCTCCCTGGGCGGGGTGTGGGTGGTGCTGGAATTCACAATGTGTTCTGCTTGAATGGCCCTGGTATGTCCTGAGTCTCAGGACTAAGAGGGTTATTATGTTTTAAGTGTTCTTTTTTAAAATAGGGGCTGGAGAGATGACTCAGCCATGAAACAAGCCAGGCATCTTGCACATGCCTGTAACTCCAGCTTCACGGAGAGAGCAGCAATTACTGGGGCTTGCTGGTAAGAAAGCATGAGCCCCAGGTTCAGGGAGAGACACTGCTTCAAAGGAATAGTTGGAGAGTGATAGAGGAGGGTACCCAAAGCCCTCTTTCAGCCTGCATACACAAGCACACAGCCCCTACCCCCACATATTCACAGAGAAGTAATTTTTTTCTTTTTCTTTTCTTTTCTTTCTTTCTTTTTTTTTTTTTTTTGTGACAGGGTTTCTCTGTGTAACATTGTAACATTCCTGGCTGGCCTCGAACTCACTGAGATCTGCTTGCCTCTGCCTCCCAAGTGCTGGGATTAGGCGTGCGGGGGGGAGGGGGGGCCCTGGGTGGGGGGGCCCAGATGTAAGTATTTTTAAAAGTTGAATCAGGGCTAGTGAGCTGGCTCAGTAGGTAAAGGTGCCTGCTGCTGAGCCTGGTGACCTGAATTTGATCCATAGGACCCGCAGAATGGAAGGAAAGAACGAACTCCTGCAAGTTATCCTTTGGCCTCCATGTATACACCTTTGCATGTGCACTGTATTCCCCCACAAGTAAATGTAAAAAGAAGTAAAAAAAACAAAAACAAAAACAAAAACAACTTTTTTGGTGTTTTCCTGACAGGGTTTCTCTGTGTAACTGCTCTGGCTGTCCTGGAACTTGTTTTGTAGACCAAGCTGGCCTTGAACTCACAGAGATCCACTTGCCTTTGACTCCTAAGTGCTGGGATTAAAGGTATACACCACCACTGCCAATCCAACCCAGCTGTGCAACAAATACTCTTACATGCTAGCCATTTTTCTATTCCCTTGTTTTTCCCAGATAAATCTCATGTGGCTCAGGATGGCTAACTTCAGATTTGCTGTATAGTCCAGGCTGGATTTGAATTTTTTTCTTTTTCTTTCGATGTTGGTTCTGTCCTTCCACCAGTGGGTCCTGGGGATTGAACTCAACTCAGGTCATCAGATTTGGCAGCAAGCACCTTGACCTGACAAGCCGTCTTGATCCCTGCGCCCTCCCCCCACACCCTCCCCACCCCCGACCAAAAACAAAACAAAACAAAACAAAACAAAAACATTTATGTAGGGACTGGAGACATGGCTCAGCAGTTAAGAGCACTTGTTGCTCTTGCAGGGGATCTGGGTTCAGTTCTCAGCACCTATATGGTGGCTCACAACCATCTGTGACTCCAGTTCCACAGGATCCAACACCTTGTTGCCTCTGTTGGCATCAGACGCGCTGGGCTTGCTTAGCTCCCCTTCTCCCCTTTCCTCTCCTCACCCCTTTTCTCTCCTCCCTCCTTCCCCTCTGAGGTCAGTCTTTCAGACCTTGATTCTTCCTCTCCCTCTTCCTCCCTCCTTCTCTTGTCCTCTCCTTTCTAGCTCTGAGGATCAAAACTAGGGCCAGTTGGTGCTGGACAAGTGCTCTACCTCTAAACTGTGCCCACAGCCCTGACCTGCCTTTGTTTATCTGGCTCTGCCTTGAAAACTTCAGGTCCCTTTAACTGTTGATAACAAACGAAAACAACAAACTCCAACAAAAATCTCATAGCCACCTCCCCCCCAAGAAAACTCCCCAAATAACTAAACCTGTCAATGTGTAACCTTTGCACTTGGAAGACTGAGACAGAGGGGCTGCCACAAGTTCCAGTCCAGTCTGGATTACACAGTGAGACGCTGTCTTAGAAAACCAAAACCCCAAACTGAAATGGAACCAAACAAAACACCTTAGCCTGGGTAGGAAGGCATGCTCCCTTGTTCTGTAGCAGAAATAAAAGCAGGTTCTTTTCTGCAGCACATAGCATCCTCTGTGGACCTTGTTTCTAATAGGAGTCTTGTCCGGAAGCCAGATTAAGAGCTGTGCTTTGTCCCGAGAAAGTAACCTTTAACTTAAAAAGCTTGTGATGCTGAATGCCTGTCTTATTTAATAATGCGTTGCCTTGGCAATACTATTTAAATTCTCATCTCTGTTTTCTAGAAGGTATAAATACCTGTGAATTTTCTTTGTTAAGCCGGAGGAGGAACATTGGTACATCCCTCCTTTCCCAAGTGCATGAAGTAAGATAAGCTCAAGGTCTGAAAGATCTTCCCTCCCTCTCTCTTTCCCTCCTTCCTTCCCTTCCTCCCTCTCTTTTTCTTTTTTGGTGTTTTGAATCAGAGCCTTACTATGTATCCGTAGCTGCCCTCAAACTCACAGAGATCCACCTGCCTCTGCCTCCCAAGTTCTGGGAGTAAAGGCATGTGCTACCATGCCTGGCTTCTGGAAACTTCTTAACCAAATAAGAAGCTTGAAAAATCTGATGTTTTTCTTCTTGCTGTTCATTTGTTTGGACATGGGATTGTCCTAGACTGTTTAGTGTGTTATTCAGTGTTACATAACTTTTCTGGGGAGGCTATTTCTATTCACCTTAGCTAGAGCAGCAACAACAGACTAAAGAAATACCCAAGGTTAGCTTGCTTAGTGACCAGTGAGCCCGCTGGTCCTCTGGAACCCAGGTTCTCTGAAAGGACCACCCAGTGCTCTCAGCCACCAAGCTGTCTCTACAGCCCTGGTGGTGCAGCATTTTGCCAGGTGACTATTCTGCACTGGGTAGCAAGAAGAGGAAACTGGAGGTCCTGGTGGTTAGGTACTCTGCCCATGGACCACCCTGACTAAAAGCCCTGGACTGCGGGAGCTCGAGTGTCTCAGTATTCCCAGCTAGCTCTCTGTGGGGACCATCCTAAAGGACTGTGCCAAATGTGCCAACAACTTGACTTTAGACTTCTGACCTCCAGAACCATGGACAATCAGCCCATTATTCTGAGTCACCCAGCATGTGGCACTTAAAGAAGTCACCTATGAACCCCATCTCGCGTAATCTTCTCAGCAATTCCTTATCAAAGGGCTTTTCAGACTTCTTGTACCATATTCACCATTAAAAAGAGTGTACATTATGACCTGGCAGATGTGTATAGGTGTGTGTTTTCTCTTTGTAAGTTCAAAAGGAGGTGCAGCAGGTAAAGGTGAAAGTGCTTGCCACTCAGCTCAGTAACACGAATTTGATCCCCAGGAGGAGAGAACTGATTCCCCAAGATTGTCTTCTAATGTCTGCACATGCTAAGTGGCACCCATGTACACGCGGCATGGACACACACATACTAAATAAATATAATAAAAAACCCTCAAACAAAAGCTTCAAAGAGTACTCTTTACTCCCATATGTGACACTGTCCAAATAAATCCTAAACTACTGCATTTAGAAAATTCTGGAGTCTCAAGGGCAGATCAGTGGCAAAGTGCTTGCCTAGCATGCACAAGATCATGGACTAGAGAGATGGCTCAGTGGTGCAAAGCACTGGCTGCTCTTCCAGAGGACCTGGGTTTGATTTGCAGCACCCACATGGTGGCTCACAACTGCCTGTAACTCCAGTTCCAGGGGATTCAATGCCCTCTTCCGGCCTCTGTGGACACCAGGCACATGCACATACATGCAGACAAAACACCCATTCAAATAAAATAATTCAAAAGCATTGCTGATCATGGCTTACAAATGGGCTTCAATCCACATTTTGAAGTTTGTCTTAAGACTGAACTTCTCAAAGATGGAGACCCTGTCGTCACTTCTTCAGCTGTAACAGCTCTTTCCTGGGAAGGAAGTGAAAGCTCAGAGATATGCAGAAGGTCATCCAGCTCAGAAGAGGAGTCAGTGTTGAGACAAAACCTTGGTTAGCTTCTACATTCCTGGCATGGTTCTGCCAAGACAGATCTGGTTCCAAGAAAGCACCACTCTGTGGGCTGGAGAGATGGCTCAGCAGTTAAGAGTACTTGCTATGGAATTATGAGGACCAGATTTCAGACCCCAGCACTCAGGTAATAAACCAGGTGTTCCACAAATGCCTGTAATTCCAGCCCCGAGGGATCTGACATCCTCTTCTGGCCTCTGTGAACACACACACACACACACTGGGACATACATGTGTACAGGCACAGACAAAGACACACACACAAATTAAATAAATCTTAAAAAAAGAAAGCATCATCTTATCCAAGGGTGACGCCTATGCACCAGAAAGTGGGGCCTGGTTGGAGCAAGTATTCATTGGGTGTCTTTGAAGATGTGCCTTGTGTGGTCCTTTCTTAGTGAGCATCTTTGCCTATCATGCCCTCTCTGCCAAACAGTCTGCCTCACTAGAGGCACAGAAGTGTGCAGCCAAGTGACATGGACTGAAGCCACGGATACTGTCCTCCATCTTGTAAATTGTTTCTTGCAGTGACAATCAAGGTATCAGGTAACCAGGCTCCTTCAAGGCTGAGGTTGTCTGCAGTGGGTGTGGTGGAATGGTACTAGGGGTGAGGTCAGTGTAGAGAGCTACAGAAAGACAAGATCCATGCTCTCTAGGACCCCCACACACAAACCTACTTGGGGACAGATTTTCAGGGAGGACCAGAGAGGAGGAGGGATGCACGTGTGCATGTATTTATATGTGCGTGCGTGTGCATGTGTGTGTCTTAGTTACTTTCCCTATTGCTGTGAAGAGACACCATGACCAAAGCTACTTATAAGAGGACATGTTTATTGTGGGTCATGGTTTCAGGGGTTAGAGTCCATGACTATCATGGCAGGGAGCATGGCAGCAGGCAGGCAGGCATGGCACTGGAGCATAGCTGAGAGCTTACATCCTAATCTACAGGCACTAGGTAGAGAGAGATAACTGGGAATGGCATGGGCTTTTGAAACCCCAAAGCCTACCCCCAGTGACACACCTTCTTCCAAAAGGCCACACCTCCTAATCCTTCTGAAGCAGTTCCACCAAATATGGACCAAGCATTCAAATATATGAGCCTATGGGGTGGGGTGGGGGGCATTCTCATTTAAACCATCACCATGTGTATGCATTCATGTGTGCACATGTACATGGAGGGCAAAGGTTGACATGGACTATCTCCCTTTATCACTCTCCACCTTAATTTAATTTAATTTTTTTTTGAAGACAGGGTCTTATTGTGTAGCCCTGGCTGGCCTGGAACTTGCATTGTAGATCAGGGTGGCCTCAAACTCACAGAGATCAGCCTGCATCTGCCTGAGTGCTGGGGTTAAAGGCAGCCACCACCATGCTGGGCTTCTGCCTTATTTTTTTGTGACAGTGTCTCTCACTGAACCCAGCTCTTGCCATTTTGGCTAGACTGGCTGATTAGAGAGTTCTCCCATCCCCCAGGACCTCTGCCATCCTGCACTGGGGTTACAGGTGTGCCAGGCTTTTTTGCAGGTGCTAGGAATCCAAACTGTGATCCTTACAGTTGTATAGTAAGCACTTTGCCCACTCAACCATCTCCCCGACCCTCTCGTTTTTCCTTAATTGCCATTTTCCTGTTTATCCCGACACATCACCTTCCTTCCCTGCCAGGCCCTTTCTCCCAGCCATCTCCTTAGTGTCTTCCAGTGATCCTGCATTCCACTTCCTCTCCCTCCTCCAGGCTGGCTGAAACCTGTGGTCTCCTGAGGGGCCCTGAGGCCCAATGTGTGAGTAAGTGAGGCTTTTTCTTTCTGGATTCTGAAGGAAGCATAGGCGAACTTGAAGCAAAGCAGGATAAGGGTCCAAGCAGAGGAACTGGAAAGAGGAAAGACATGAAGGAGTGAATCTAGAGCTTGTTCAAAGACCAGGAGAATTCCAGAATCTGTAGGAGGGCTCATTCACCCAAGAAGCTGAATGTGAAGGCCTTTGGACAAGGCGCTTGCTTTGGTTTTTGGAGATAAGGTCTCATTTTGCATCCTGGGTTAGTCTGGAACTCCTAGCCCAAGTTGGCCTCAAACTTGAGATCCTCCTGCCTCAGCTTCCCAACTTGAGATTACATGTACCTAGCTTTGGGTTTGCTTTTTTTTAAGACAGAGTCTTATATATAGCTCAAGTTGGCCTATAAACTCATGATCCTCCTACTTCTACATATTGAATGCTGGGATTATCCTAGGAAAGTACAAGCGCGCGCGCACGTGTGTGTGTGTGTGTAAGTTTTTTTAAAAGGTGTATTTACTTTATTTGATTTAGATGAGTTTTGTCAGGCATGTATGCACATGTATGCGTGTGCCCTCTTTGTGCCTGGTGCCCACGGAGGTCAGAAGAAGGAATCAGATCCCCTGGAGCTACTGTTATGGATGGTTGTGAGCCACCATGCAGGTGCTTGGAATTGAACCTGGGTCCCCTGCAAGAGCAAAAAATGCTTTTAACCACCGAACCATCTCTACAGCCCCTGTTTTTTGTTTTTTTTTTTAAGATTTATTTATTTATTATGTATACAGAAGAGGGTGCCAGATCTCATTACAGATGGTTGTGAGCCACCATGTGGGTGCTGGGAATAGAACTCAGGACCTTTGGAAGAGCAGTTGGTGCTCTTAACCTCTGAGCCATCTCTCCAGCCCCCATGCCCCTGGTTTTTAAAAGGCTTAAAAATGAGGGCTGAGGCTATAGACACAACTCAGAGGCTTATAGCACTGGCTGCCCTTGCAGAGGACCCAGGTTCAGTTCCCAGCATCCATATAGTGGCTAGCAACCACTCATAACTCCAGTTTTAGGGGAATCCGATAGCTCTCTTCTGACCTCCATGGGCACCAGGCACAAAGATGGTATACACATACATATGCATACATGCAGGCAAATATTCATACACATAAAATAAATAAATACATCTTAAAAAAATAAAGGCTGAAAACCATAAAAGCAATAGTATTTTGACACATGAAAATTATGTTATATTCAAATAAAGTTTTATTACTATACAGCCATTCTTATTTGCTCTAGCATATTATTTATGGCTGCCTTCAACTGCAGTGAGAGAGACTATGCAATACACTAGTGCTGATGTGTATCCTTCATTTTGTCTCTTGGCTTGTAGAGTCAAAAGATGTCTGCTCTCTGGCCTTTTACAGAATGGGTTTGATACTTCTGAATTGAGGGATTGTTTTAGCACTTTATGCAAGAGTCCTGCAGTGTGATGGAGAAAACAGGATTCATTTGAGAGCTGTTTAGAGGTAGGCTGGGCACAGGGAGTACAAAGGAGTCCAGGCTGACTTCCAATTCTCTGGCTTGAGCAACCGTGTGAATGGCGGTTCCAGGAAGGCAGAAATACCAAGTACCAGGGCCAGGAGGACAAGGGCTGGGGGGGGGGGGGGGGGGGAGAGCTGGACCTTTTTAATGGAACAGTCAGACTGTTGGGCTTCCCTGGTTTGTCACGAAAGCAAAGGCCTCAGAAGCAATACCATCTAGTTCTTTAGAGCCCAAGGCTGGCAGGGCACCCGTGTGGAAAGAGCACTCTTGCTCTGAAGGTGAGCAGGTTCCAAATGCAATTTCAGTTGGGAGTCAGTTCTGAGCCCTGTGAATCCTGAGCTAGGCTGAGAATGAAACCAAGGACTCTACAGGCCTTGGGAGACTCTGCAAGGATAGCTCACTCTAAAGGAAGAATATGAGGGCTTCAGGCTAAGGGGCTTGCTTTTGTTTGTTTGTTTTTGAGACTTGGATGGAGCCATTCCCAAATGTCAAGGCACCTTGCATCCGTGGCCTCACTGATGGTATACTAGTCAGAGAGGGAAGGGCCTATTTCTGAATGTTTATAGGGCCTTGTGAGCCTTCTGTGGCTTTGGATTCTCCTGAAGTTTGGGGGTAGTTGCTGGGGTGACCAAGATCACGTACTGTATCATTTTATGTTGTGGTATGTTGTCTGGGGAACCTGGTCCAAGGCAGGGATCAGCTTTCTTGGGAAGTCTATTTCCTGTGTTACCAGCAGGTGGCGCTAGAGCGACATGGTGGAAATGGAGATGGGGTGGGGCTTTGCGTGTAGGAGGGATTCTAACTTGTTCCTCTTTAGGCAGGCTGGTGGTACTGGTGGAAGAGGTGGTATTTACAAAGAGACCTTATTCTCTCCTTACGAAAAGGTCTTTGTTCCTGGGGTGAAGAGACTCCCTCAGGGCAGGAGTGGGTGCAGTGTTTGGGATGGATGGATGCCCATGCAATCGCTCTCTCCATTCTGGCTCATATGTTCCTTGGTTTGCAGAGCTCTTTCTTCTGAGGCTTGCAGGACCCAGATTCCACCTGGAGTTTACAGCCCTTTCTGCCCAGCTGCTCCTGGACACTCTTCAAACCCAGTCATGTTAGGATGTGAGATTTCTTCTTCCTGGCCTGTGGGCTAGGGCTCTAGACTCTGCAAAGCCAGGAGAGAGTACAGGGTAAGCCCTGGCTCAGAAACCTAGTCTGGCCTTTAACTGTGTGCCTCTTCTGTGGTGTCACTGATGGTGCAGACACTAAGTGCTTTTTACCAGTTTGCCTCATCCCTCTGACACTGCAAGGGGGCTCGTTCCCCTTTTAGAGAAGAAGACGCTGGAGACAGGAGGCATGCATGCCTAAGGTTATTTGGTGGGGGCATGGAAGGACCATGGGGAGGTCCCCAGGACAGGGAACAAGTGTCAAGTGTGAGATGCTACTCCTATTTCTGACCCTGATGCAGTCTCACTCCCTCCTTCCTTGTCTTCAGTAGAGACAAGTTCCACTGACCCCAAAGCTTCCAATGCTGTCCGGCTTCCTCGGTCTCTCCATCTCCATGCCTTTGACAGAGGCAGGACATTCATCCCTAAAGGGGACTTAGGGATACAAGGGAGCATTGGCAAGCCAGCAGCCTTCAGAGGGTCTCAGCTGAGGCTGCTGTGCTGGTGGTACAGGGGTACAGGACTTATATCTGAGGGTCATTCCCACACTGCTGTATCTCCTGCGGCTTCTGGCCAGCTTCTCCTTGTCTACCTCTTTAGTGGGCTATCCTTGCCCATGGTGTTGGAAGATTCCATGTTCCTGCTCTGTCCACTCCCCAACTAGGTATTGCCAGAAAAGGATGGCTGGGGCCCAGAGGACGAAGGAAACCAACCATGCCAGATGTCTTCTTCCTCTTTTACCTCTCCATGTTAATCCTGTCCAAAGTTGTAGGCTCAGTTGAAGAGGATGACCTTCCCAGATAGAGGAGGACCCTTTTTGGGTTCAGGGTATTCCAGGAGATGCACTCCCCAGCTAGACCCTCCAAGCTAGCTTTTTTTTTAAAAATCCCACCTAGGACCTCAGCCCTCTAGGATAGTTTTTTTTTTTCCTCTCAAACTTTAGCCTGTACCAGAATCACCTTGAGGCTGCTGGTTACGGACAGCTGGTTTCCATCCTCAGAATTCCCATTTTAGTAAATCCGTGGTGACCCCAGGAATTTACCTATATAAGTTCCCAGGTGATAGCGGTGCTCCAGGTCTGGGTCACTGTTAGCTCAGCAGGCCTTGTCTGGCTCCTGGGAATCATGGCAAACCACTGGACTATCCAACCTAGAAGAAAATCTTTGCTGGGTCTGTCATCTCCACAGTCTAGGGGTCAGGAGGTTGTAGACTACCTGGAAGTCTGGGTGTTGCTTTGTGAGATAATCCTAAGTGATCGTCCTGGGTCTCTGGGCCTTAGTTTCCTCATCTACAAATGGGAGTTTGGAAGAGTTCTGTTCTCTCTGATATGATAAGGTCCTAGAGCAGCCATGTATGGAATACACAGGGGTGATTCATCTAGCCACCTCATTTCCAGAGGCCAGGCCTGACTACATTACCACCACTCACCTGAGCCATGGGCCCCAGGGTGCTGGGGCCCACAGGCTTTAGTTGATCTAGCCATTCAATGCTATCCTTCCTGGATCCACCTTAAATGCTGTAGCCCACATTCTGCATGTAATACTTGCACCTCCCCTGTCCCATCCAGTCCTGGCCTTGGGGCCAGGGCCTTGAGCCAAAACAGGGAGGAATTCTTCGTAGTGCCTGCTGGTTACGTGGCTTTTATTCACAGACTCAGCATATGCTGAGGATGGAAGGAGAGAACATCTGGAGCCAGGCAGGGCCTGGAGATTAGGGTGGCAGGGAGGCCATGCATGGGTTGGACTGGGAGTTTACAGAAGAGAACCTGCTGGCTGGGCTAGGCCTGTGTGGGGCAAGGCTGGAGGCAGGCAGCATGCGGGAGGCCTGGTTAGATCCACCCAGAGCAGATCTACCCAGGTGACGGCTGTGAGCCAAGAGGGATGGACCGAGGTTACTTTGGGGCAGGGAAAGAGGAGGATGGGTGTAGGACTGGATAGCAGGCACCTTATCTCCCCCCC
>CABHPR010082326.1:0-18999 GCA_902168415.1 Peromyscus melanophrys
GTGTGTGTGTGTGTGTGTGTGTGTGTGTGTGTGTGTGTGTAATATCTTAGATAGAACATATTAAGCATTAGATTCAGGTTCTTTAGGGTAGGACACCTTTTGGAATGATCTTTGTAACGTATCATTTACCTACGCTCTAGACTTCTCTGGATTTTAGTATGTGTTTCTTGCTTGATATTGTTCACATTGATTATAGTTCCATCTTATCTAGGTCATTATCCCTCATTACTCCTGGACAATATTTGATAACCATTCCTTTGTATATAGTCTTGTATTAAGTTAGAATCTTCTTATTTAGACAAAAACGGGGAGATGTAGTGGGTAGCCATTCCAGCTTTGGTCTGGAAGTTCCAACCCCCATTGAGACTTCAGTAACTATCACGCCTACAAGGAGGGGCCAAGAGAGGGCTCTGAAGACCCGAGATCTGGATGCACCACCCTCTCTTGTTTCCTAGACCCTGGATGCTACAGGTAGGGCAAGGAGAGTTCTCCAGAAAACACCGCCGGACTGTGCTGCGTCTTTCCCAGAATCTACAACCTACCTATCCCTTCATTTGTAAGTTACTCCACTAAATAAATCTCCCTTTTAACTATGTGGAGTGGCCTTAATAATTTCACCAATAAGAGGGGATGCCTGTATGATATGTGAGGCAACCCCCAAAATCTTTTACATCATGCCCTTTTTGTCCTTAATTTCCTTACCTTGGACAGGAATGAAAAGTGTGCAGTGGATCACTTTTGGCATCCACAAACTCAAAGCCACCAAGCATTGATCATGTGGCAAGACCACTTAACTGCCCAGTGGAAAGGGCCCGACCCAGTCCTGATCTGGGGTCAAGGGTCAGCATGCATCTATGCCCAAACAGAGGGAGGCCCTCATTGGATCCCTGAGAGATTATTTAAACAAGTCAACTCTAACCAATCACCCAGGGAAAAGGATAGTCCCTGAGGTCGGTTTCCCTTTCCTTCTCCTTCTTTACAGATGTTGATTAAGAAAAAACTGGGAGAATTTCCCTGAATATTCTGGATCTTGCTGCTGCCTGTACCTTCTTATCAGGACCGAAGACCAGTCGACACATCCTCATTTGCATGGCACTTTTATTTGACTAAAAATTATACTAATTATGCTAAAACACAGACCTTTGGCTTCCTGTTGGCTACCACTGATTGCCCCTTGAAAGGATGTCAGAATCCCATTTTATGTAACTTTACTGATTTCCATAATTCCCCTGGCAAGGAGGCTCCTGCTATCTGTTTTTTTGTAAGATCAGACTGTCCACAATTACAAAACTAATTTGAAGGAGAAAAGCATAGGATGCCCCTATTCTTACTACAAAATTCATGATGCCATTCCTCCTGCTAAGGGACAGGTAATTGGCAGAGAATGGAATGGCTCTAAATTTTATAAGACAACTACAGGATATTCCCTAATCTTTTGGGACCCATGGGACTTGTGATGGACTAGTCCAGTAGAAGGACTACAAACAACCATATGGCCTAGCTCCAGACTCTACATTTGGTTCTCTTATGTACAAGTACAATCTACGGTCCATCATAATATCCTTATACAAGAAAAAAATTTAATGACCCAACTATCATCCACCTCCTCTCCATTTTCTTGGTTTTCCTTCCTCTGAGAAGGCCTTATGTTTGCCAATGTTACTGGCATTGGAAATCTTTCTTCATGCTTCCTATGTGCGGACCTGGTACGTCCTCCGCTGATAGCAGTACCCCCGCCACGGGTCCTTAATTGCACCACCACTGATAATTCCCATGGCTTTCACCCCATCCCTGAAGTACCCTTGTTTCTTGACCCAGGCCGCTCCAAATTTGATTTTTATTTTTCCTTTGTTTCCCTTCCCTCTTGCAACCAGACCATATTACACAGTCATCCTTTTTCACCACCACCCCCCTCCCCCTGCCGCCGGATTTTTCTTTGGTGCAATGGCACTCTAAAAAAATTTTTTTTTTGACCATCCATATCTCACAGGACATGCTCTGCTTACCTGTCACTCTGGTCCCACAACTTATGCTCAGGGCCCCTGTGGAGTTCTTGGGATCAGAAGACCCCTAGCCCAAGCAAAAAAGAGCTGTCTTCTTGCCCCTTGTGGCTGGAATTTCCCTAGCCACCTCTCTGGTCTCTGCAGGCTTGGTGGGAGGAGTCCTGGGTCATTCCCCCATAACAACTGCTCACCTATACAAGCAACTTCAGGTAGCAATTGAGGCTTCTACAGCATCCTTATCCTCCCTCCAGAGACAGTTAACCTCCTTTGCACAGGTTGCCCTACAAAACCAATGGGCCTTGGACTTGCAGACAACAGAAAAGAGTGAGACATGCCTTTTTCTGAGGGAAGAAGGTTGTTATTACATAAATGAGTCTGGAATGGTAAACACCCAGATAAATAAGCTACATAAACTTAGCCTAGAGCTACATAAGCAGCAATTTTCTGCCGCAGCAGATGACTGGTGGAGATCATCCATGTTCTCCCTTTTAATGCCTCTTGCAGGACCATTAGTCAGCCTTTTGTTATTTGTAACTTTGGGTCCTTTTATAATTGGCAAGCTAACCCGATTCATCAAAAAACAGACTCCCTGGCATCAAAACCTATACAGGTTCATTACCATCAGCTCGAAATGCTGGATCAAGGATGTGATCCCTATGATATTTCTCAGTCCTCTTTTCCTTTAGGAGTGGCATAAAGTCCGAACCTATGCTTATTGGCATCTGCCGGTATGACACCACTGGGTGCAAGACCAAGCACTGCAGGGGAAGGCTGATTTAAAAGCCCTTGGTTCAGATTCCCTGAGAGACAAATCTGACTTGCATAGAGGTTGGTATCTAGAGGCACCAAAATGTCTAAGCCCTCTCCTCCTCAAAAGGTACTCTTTTTCTCAAGGCTGCAGCAGCTCTAGGAGGAGTCAGGTCAATATCTCCCCCAGCTGGTTAAGGTCCACCACCGTTCAGGTGGGCACACTCCCTCATAAAATAAAATAAAGGGAGGAGATGCCAGGGACAATTTTAAGAGCCATGCCATATTGCCTGCCTGAGTTAAGTTTCTGTTCTCCAGAATTGAGCTACTAACCAGAAACTTTTGACAAGCCTGGACAAGTCCTGAGTTATTAGAAAATAACATAACATTTCCTTGTCTTTCTGCTACACTGACCATTAGTAAGAATGTTTTGTGGGTGGGTTGCTTGGTTGGGTTGCTTAGCAACCCAACAGTCCCCTGATCTTTTCCCAAAGAAAGCTTCCCGGTCTGCTTACTATAAAACCTGCCTGAGAAAAATAAAATTTTGCAGTTTGATCATAATACTGTCTTGCTGTCAATTCTTTGTGTCTCTTGTCCTTTTCATTCACCATTCCCCCTTCTAGGGTCTCTGCTGAAGATCCTGCTGGCCAGGACAATTATCAAATATTTTCCAGGAGGAGTAAGGTATAATGACCTAGACAAGATGGAGCTACAACCAACAAGAGCAACATCAAACAAGAGACACATAATAAAACACTAAAATGCAGAGAAGTCTGGAGCACAGGTAAATGGCATGTTACAGAGATCATTCCAAAAGGTGTCCTATCCTGAAGAACTTGAATCTAATGCTTAATATGTTCTACATAAGATGCAAGAAGATTGTAACTATAACTGTTAGTCTTTAATCCCATCAAAGACCTGAGAAGGAATACAATAATACCTGAGAAATGGGAGAAGAGTGAAAGCAACTTTTGGGAGTCTTGAGAGAGTAGACAGAGATAGCTGGCAACCTGGACAGTCACCTAAAGTTTCTCAGCATCGCTGGTGCATTCAAATTGGCTACAGGCCTAGAGTAACTGTCAGATCATTTTATTTTCAGCAGTCAAGGCAAGGGCAGTCCTTAGCCCAGTAGGCCATTTTGTGCCAAGATGAAAACAAATTTCCAAATGGAAATGTCTCAGAATCCAAACATTCTCTTAGGATCTGATTGGTGCTGCCAGGAGCAATTGTGTCTCATGTCAACAGAATTCCAAGTTATCAAAAACATTTAAATGTAACATTCTTGAGGTCTATGAAGTGTTTTAAGATTACCTATCCATCTGAATAGGTTTCTGCAAGTCTGGAGAACCTAACTAACATAACTATAGAGAACACAATCATAGGTGAGTATAAATCTGTAAGTCTTATCTCCCTAGATAACCTAAGGACTAAGGCTTCCATAAACATGGTAAACAGTCTGTAAGCAAATGTACAGTAAAAGGACAATGACCTCAAAATTCTGACAATACACAAAATAGCTAAAGCAAAGGTAGGAATGTATAGTGCAATATGCAATATGATAATAATCCTAAATATGTATCAATATGTCAAATATCCTAAACAGAGATAGAACATACATACAGTTTGACAAATATAATTTTACATTTGTATCAATATACAAACATTTCAAATAAGAGTATAAATATATTTACAATACAAAAAATATGGCTCTTTATTTGTGTCAATATACAAATTATCTGGAATAAGAATATAAAAATAGTTTACATTTGTATCAATATACAAGAATCTATAACAGTGCAATTTATCTAAGGCTGATATTTTACTAAATTGGTTTACTAGTATATATAATAATCTACCTTAATATCCTATACATATTTATATCTCTTTTTTTTCTTTTCTTAAGTGAATATCAAGTCCAATGTTTTCTTCTACCCCCCAACACTATACCCATCATCCATAACCCTAAAAAACATGAAAACTTTAGGAAAAAGGAGTGTCATTTTCTTAGAATTGCTTCTTGCTATTCAGGGGGTGATGGTATCTCTGTGGGGTCCTGTAAGAAAGTTCAGATAGTTAAGTCTCAGTTGGACTAACTGTAGATTCTGCAGCCAGTCTCAGAGTAATGGGTAAGGTTGTCTGAGATTCTGGCTAGAAGTATAGTATGATGAACCATCTTATTAAGGAATTATCTTGGAGAGTTTTCAGTCCAAGGTTGATCATTGAGTAATATTTGTGAATACCATGGCATCATTCTGGACTGGGTAGAGTTATTGCTGTGGGGTCCCATCTTCCTTCTGGAGACTTCAGAGATTGCTATTGGAAAAGACATATTTTTTACTGTGGAAAACTGGAACATTATTAATATCAAAATGGAAAGTTTGGATTTAAAGATGACATGACATGTAAGAAAGCATTCCAAGGGCCCATTGGAGCAAGAGATGAGTGACTCTTCTCACACCCAGAGACCACTGCCCCTAGGAACCAGGCCCAGGGACACAGCCAGTTCCCAGGAACCCCCAGCCAACTGTGCCCCAGGTGCTGGCCAGCAGGGAAAACTCCTACAGGAAGACCCCCACCAAAACCCCCCATCAGACCCTGTTATCTACACACCCTGCCCCAATACCCATCTGCCTAAGACCCCAGGAACTTCCTGAGGCAAGGAAACCAAACTGCCAGCTCTCATTGAACCAAGAGTAACTTCCTGAGTCAGGGAATCTGCCAGCCCTCATTAGACCAAGAGTGAATTTCTGAGACATAGAATCTGCCACCACTCATTGAACCAAAAGAGGCTTCCTGAGACACAATTTGTCAGCTCTGACTGGACCAAGAGCCCTGATAAGACCAAAAGCATCTCTGTGAGTCACAGAATCAAATAGCTTGGGTTGAGCCAAGATCAGCTCCCTAAAATACAGAATCTCCCAGCTCCAATTAGACCAGTAGCTAAGTTTGGACCCAGAGGGGCCCCCTGTGACACAGACATTACAATTAGAGAGTAGACCAACAGCAACTCGCTCAGACACAGGCAACTCTTATACCTATTAGAGGAAGAGATGGGCAGACATCAATACAAAAATACATATAACAACATAAAGAACAATAGGGCATCACCAGAATGTAGCCCTACTCCAACATCAAGACCTGAACATCACAATGTAGAAGAAGCAGAAGAAAGCAACTATAAATTAGCTTCATGAAGATGCTAGAGGCCTTTCAAGAAAAAAAATGAAAAATTCCCTTAAAGAAATGGGGAAAAGGCAAACAAAAATTGGAAGAAATCAATAATGAAATTGAAAAAAAAGCAAACAAAAAATTGGAAGAAATTAATAAATTCTTTAAAGAAAGCTAAGAAAACAATGCAAAAGCAATTAAACATGTGAGTGAAACAGTTCAAGACCTAAAAAGGAAAGTAGAAACAATAAAGAAGACACAAACAGAGGAAATGTTGGAAATAGAAAATCTGAGTAAACAAACAGGAAACACAGATGCAAGCATAACCAACAGAATACAAGAGATGGAAGAGAGAATCTCTGATGTAGAGGATACAATAGAAGAAATAGATTCGTCAGTTAAACAAAATACCAAAGCCAAAAAAGTCATAACACAAAATATCCAGGAAATCAGAGACACCACGAAAGGGTCAAACCTAAGAATAATAGGGATAGAAGAAGATGAATCCCAACTCAAAGGCACAGAAAATATATTCAACAACATCATTGAGGAAAACTTTCCCAACTTAAAGAAGGAAATACCTATGAAGATACAAGATGCCTAAAGAACACCAGCCTAGACCCCCAAAAAGGCCCCTCATCACACAATAATTAAACAACCAAACGTACAGAATAAAGAAAAAATATTAAGAGCAGCAAAGAAAAAAGTCCAAGTTACTTATAAAGGCAAACCCATCAGAATAACACCCAAATTTCAATGCAGACTTTGAAAGCCAGAAGGACCTAGACAGATGCAATGCAGACACTAAGAGACCATGGATGCCAGCCTAGACTAATATACCCAGCAAAACTTTCAATCACCATAGACAGAGTGAACAAGAAATTCCAAGACAAACCATATTTAAACAATACCTATGAACAAATCCAGCCTTACAGAAAGCACTAGAAGGAAAATTCCAACCTAAGGAAGTCAGATACACCCAAGAAAACACAGGCAATAGATAACCCCACAGCAATAAATCCAAAAAAAGAGAAATGCATGCACACTACCACCAAAAGATAACAAGGAATTAACAATCACTGGTCATTAATATCCCTTAATATCAACGGACTTAATTCACCTATAAAAAGACACAGGCTAACAGAATGGATACGAAAGCAGGAACCATCTTTCTGCTGCAAGGAACACACCTCAACTTCAAAGATAGACACTACCTAAGAATAAAAGGCTGGGAAAAGTCTTTCCAATCAAATGGTCTTAAGAAGCAAGCTGGTGTGGCTATCCTAATATCTAACAAAATAGACTCCAAACTAAAATTAATCAAAAGAGATCAAGAGTCATTACGTACTCATCACAGGAAAGATCCATCAAGATGAAGTTTCAATTCTGAATATTTATGTCCCAAATACAAGGGCATCCACATATATAAAAGAAACATTACTAAAACTTCAATCACACATAAAACCCCACACATTAAGAGTGGGAGACTTCAACACTCCATTTTCACCACTGGATAGATCTGACAAATTGTAACTTAACAGAGAAATAAGGGGCTTAAATGATGTTATGACTCAAATGGACTTAAACGGTATCTACAGAACATTCCATCCTAACAAAAATGAATATAACTTCTTCTCAGCACCCCATGGAACCTTCTGTAAAACTGAACACATAATCAGTCACAAAGCAAATCTCAACAGATAAAAAAAAAATTGGAATAACCTCCTGCATTCTATCAGACCACCATGGTTTGAAGTCAGATTTCAACAACAACAATAATTACAGAAAGCCTACAATCTCATGGAAACTGAGTAATGCCAAACTGAATCACCAACGGGTCAAGGAAGAAACAAAGAAAAAAATTAAAGGCTTCCTAGACATCAATGAAAATGAATATACCACACACCCAAACTTATGGGACACTATGAAAGTAGTGCTAAGATGGAAATTCATAGCACTAAATGTAGCATGAATCTAAAAAGTTCTTATTAATAAAAGCAAACCTGAGCCAGGTATTGGGTTGACCACTGGAAGATCAGAGAGACAGAAAAAGCCACAGCTAATCTCACCTGGCCAATTTCTCAGCTGGTCTTGTTTCCTCAGACTGGAAGCTTCTGTGTCTTCATCCCAATGGCTCTCAGCTGAACTGTGCTGCTCAAAACCTAAAAGCTTAACCAGCCAAATGCAGCTAGTTCCTGGTCCACACACCTTATATATCTTTCTGCCTTCTACCATCACTCCCTGGGATTAAAGGCGTGTGTCACCAAGCCTGGCTGTTTCCAATGTGGCCTTGAACTCACAGAGATCCCAGATGGATTTCTGCCTCTGGAATGCTAGGATTAAAGGTGTGAGTGCCACCATTTTCTAGCCTTTGTATCTAGAGGCTGTTCTGTCTCTGACCCAGATAATTTTATTAGGGTACACAATATTTTGGGGAATACAATAACACCACAACTAAGTGCCCACATATAGAAGTTGGAGAAATCTCACACTAGTGACTTACACAGCACAACTGAGAGCTCTAGAACATGAAGAAACAAAGTCACCCAGGAGGAATAGATGCCAGGAAAAAAATTGAGAGCTGAAATAAATAAAATAGAAACAAAGAGAACAATTCAAAGAATCAATGAAACAAAGAGATGGTTCTTTGAGAAAATCAACAAGAAAGACAAGCCCTTACCCAGACTAACCAAAAGGCAGAGAGAGAGCATCCAAATCAACAAAATCAGAAATGAAATGGGAGAGATAACAAATGACAATGAGGAAATCCAGAGAATCATCAGGTCATACTTCAAAAACATGAACTCCACAAAATTGGAATATCTAAAAAAAAAAAATAGACAATTTTCTGGATAGGTACCACATACCAAAGTTAAATCAAGACCAGATAAACTATTTAAATAGACCAATAACCCCTAAGTAAATAGAAACAGTCATTAAAATCTCCCAACCAAAAAAACAAACAAACAAACAAAAAAGCCCAGGACCAGATGGTTTCAATGCAGAATTCTTCCAGATCTTCAAGGAAGAGTTAATACCAATACTCTTTAAATTGTTCCACACAATAGAAACAGAGGGAATGGTTCCAAACTCCTTCTGTGAGGCTACAGTTACTCTGATTCCCAAGCCAAACAAAGATGCAACAAAGAAAGAGAATTACAGACCAATCTCCTTAATGAACATTGATGCAAAAATACTCAATAAAATATTAGGAAAGGGACTCCAAAAACACTTCAAAACAATTATCCACCATGACCAAGAAGGCTTCATCCCAGAGATGCAAGTTTAGTTCAACATATGAAAGTCTGTCAATGTAATACACCATATAAACAAACTGAAAGAAAAAACCACATGATCATTTCATTAGATGCTGAAAATGCCTTCGACAAAATTCATCACCCCTTCATGATAAAGGTCTTGGAGAGATCAGGAATACAGGGAACATACCTAAACATAATAAAGGCAATTTTGCAGCAAGCCAACAGCTAATATCAAATTAAATGGAGAGAAACTCAAAGTGATTCCTCTAAAATCAGGAACAAGACAAGGCTGTTCTCTCTCTGCCTCCTTATTCAATATAGTACTTGAAGTTCTAGCCAGAGCAATAAGACAACAAAAGGAGAACAAGGGGATACAAATGGGAAAGGAAGAAGTCAAACTTTCACTATTTGCCGATGATATGATAGTATACATAAGTGACCCCAAAAAATCAACCAAAGAACTCCTACAGCTGATAAACACCTTCTGTAATGTGGCAGGATACAAGGTTAACTCAAAAAAATCAGTAGCCCTCCTATGTACAAATGAAAAACAGGCTGAGAAAGAAATCGGAGAAACATCACCCTTTACAATAGCCACAAATAATATAAAATACCTTGGGTTAACTCTAACTAAGCAGGTGGAGAACCTGTATGACAAGAACTCTAAGTCTATGAAGAAAGAAATTGAAGAAGATATCAGAAAATGGAAAAAATCTCCCATAATCATCAATAGGAAGGATTAACATAGTAAAAATGGTAATCTTACCAAAAGCAATCTACAGATTCAATGCAATCCCAATCAAAATACCAACACAATTCTTCACAGAACCTGGGAAGAAGAATACTCAATTTTATATGGAA
This sequence comes from Peromyscus melanophrys, assembly GCA_902168415.1. Taxonomy (NCBI): domain Eukaryota; kingdom Metazoa; phylum Chordata; class Mammalia; order Rodentia; family Cricetidae; genus Peromyscus; species Peromyscus melanophrys. The sequence continues at coordinate 10,040 of CABHPR010082326.1, forward strand.
AATCAAAAAACCCAGGATAGCTAAAAGAATCCTGTACAATAAAACAACCTCTAGAAGCATCACGATCCCTGACTTCAAGATGTACTATAGAGTTACAGTAATAAAAACAGCTTGGTACTGTCATGAAAACCGACATGTGGACCAATGAAATCAAATTGAAGATGCTGACATTAATCTGCACACCTATGAGTATATGATTTTCAACGAAGAAACCAAAACTGTACCATGGAAAAAAGAAAGCATCTTCAACAAATGGTGCTGGCATAACTGGATGTCAACATGGAGAAGACAGCAAATAGTTTCATATCTGTCACCATGCACAAAACTTAAGTCCAAGTGAATCAAAGACCTCAACATAAATCCGGTTACTCTGAACCTGATAGAAGAGAAATTAGGAAGTAGTCTTTAATGCACTGGCAGTGGGGATCACTTCCTAAATATAACACCAGTAGCACAGACACTGAGAGCAACAATTAATAAATGGGACCACTTGAAATTGAGAAGCTTTTGTAGGGCAAAGGACATGGTCAATAAGACAAAATGACAGCCTACAGAATGGGAAAAGATCTTCACCAACCCAATATCTGACAGAAGGCTGATCTCTAGAATATATAAAGGACTCAAGAAACTAGACACCAAAATACCTAACAGTCCAATTAAAAAATGGGTTATAGAGCTAAACAGAGAATTCTCAACAGAAAAAGCTCAAATGGCTGAAAGACATTTAAGGAATTGTTCAAAATCCTTAGTCATCAGGGAAACAGAGATCAAAACAATTCTGATATACCATCTTATACCTGTCAGAATGGCTATGATCAAAAACACTGGAGACAACTTATGTTTGAGAGGATGTGGAGCAAGAGGAACACTCCTCCACTGTTGGTGGGAATGCAAACTTGTACAGCTACTTTGGAAGTCAGTATGGCAGTTTCTCAGAAAATTGGGAATCAGTCTTCCTCAAGACCCAGCTATACCACTCTTGGGCATATACCCAAAGGACACTCAATGTGTCCATACGGACACATTTTTTTTTTAAATAACAAATACATGAGAAATCCAAGGGCTGGTAGATTCTTCAATGTGATGATCCTTTAAGTGCTCTTGCACCAGCTGTTCTAAAGCTTACAGCTTCTCTTTTGTCAAAGGCCATTGTCCATCCCAGACAAGTTTATCAGTTAACCATTTTAAATGTAGAGCTGTTCATACTTCTGAGGGTTCAATAGCAGTTTTGCTCTGTTTATGTACAGCCTGAATGGTTGGTGACTGTTTTGTAGAGCATGTTATGATATTATTCCTAGAAACATGCATTGGTCTATATCCCCTTTCTGAGATTGTTGAATTCTAGTCTGGGTATCCCACTGGTGTAACAGATCTTGGCCCCAGAGATTCATGGCTACATTTGCGACATATGGCTTCAACCTCTCTTTCTGTCCTTCTGGCCCTATGCATTCAACCCACCTCAAACTCTGTTTTGCCTGAAATAGGGTTCCACTCCATAGAAATTGGACATCTGCCTTTTGAAGAGGCCAATTTGGATGCCATGATTTTGGTGTAATTATAGTCACTTCCACACCTGTGTCTACCAAGCCCTCCAGAACAGTGCCATTAATTCGAATTCTAAGCCTTGATCTTTGTTCATTTGTGGAAGTCTGCCAAAATATTTGTTTAATTCTGTTCTTTGGAACTTTTTGTTCATCTTTCAGAACTGTTCTACCATGCAGTGCAGTATTGCTCTTTACATTAGACCATAGGTTAATTCATTGTCCTGGAGAGGAATTTCCTCCATAGTGGCTGAAAATGTTTGAACCACGTTTGATTTGAGGGCCTGCAAGAGGCCCCTTGAATCATTTCCCAATGGTAAAGGACTCTCTCATCTATTATTGATCTGTACTCATCAGTCCAATGTCGGCATTTGCCACATCTTCTACATAATCCAGAAGATTGGGGTCTCCCACTTGGGTTTTTTCTAGAACAAATATTACTTCTAGGAGCATCCTGTGTACAGTTTATACTCATATGACCTTGTTACCACATTTAAAGCATTTGGTACCCCAAGCCTTCTTCCACCTCTGGAAATTACTTCTCCTATCTAAGCATCATTACTATAGTTAAGCGACTCAACAACATTAGTATACTGACTCCATTCTTCCAAAAAGCTGATCTGACCTTTAGTGGCATAAGTATTATTTTGCATTCTGCATTAGCATTGTTAAACACCAAAGACTCAATTAATTTTTGTCTTAATTCTTTATCTGACACAACTTTTGTTATAGCTGTGGTCAGCCTTTGTAAAAAAATCAGTGAAAGGTTCTTGTGGTCCTTGGAATATCTTTGTGTATATCTCAAATGGTTTTCCTGGTTCTGGATTTTTTCCCCAAGCATTTAGATCTGTTGTGCAGCATAGGGATATTTTATGCTCATCACAAGTGGCTTAAACATTCTTATCATCAAAACGTCCCTTACCAAAATTTTGATCTTGAGAGTTCTCAAAACCTATGATCTTACCCTGCTGTTCCAGTTTCCTAGCCTCCTCTCTCAACCAGCTTTTCCATTGCACCTCCTGACTATACTCAGAAATAGCTGGAATTAACTGATTCCAGTTATCTGGTATGATTCTATTTGAGGTAGATGACAAATTTAACATCTGTCTTACAAATGTTGATTTTACGCATTATGTGACTACAGCTTTCTTCATATGTTTAAAAAAATCTCTCATTGGAATATGTTGTAATATATAATCTACATATGGCTCAGGGGGGTCTATCATCTGCTGACCTCTCATGGATGAGGACAGGATAAGCCATTGTATGAGAGCTATTTGGAGATGTTAAAACTTGTATGGTCATGACCTTCTGCTTATTAGGTTCCTTGTTATCTGTATTGAGAGTTTCTTCTAGGGCTTGCAGACAGGCACTTTGGGTCTGTTCCAGTAAGTGAACCTCCTCTGTTGTAAGAGAGTCCAGAGATTTCATGGAATCCTGTAACCTTTTATATTCTTCTGAAACACATGATTCCATATACCTTATTTTATCAGTTAATGATAATCTTTCTTCCTTATAAAGTGTCTGAGTAGCAGCAACTTCACCCTGGAGCATTATTGTTCTATCCATTAAGTATTCATATTTATTAAAAATTAAATCAAATCTGGCTATACATATACTGGAGTTCTTGTAATAAGCTAGCAGGTACCAAACTAAGGAACCTGTTATCTAAGTCTTTATTACTACCTTGTAAATCCTGGTTTGCAGATTCCAGAGAAATAATCTTTTCATATAAGTCTCCATTGCTATCCTGTAAAGCCTGTATCAGCCTCAATAATGACCCATCTTCATTGTTATTATTAAACCAGTTTTTTCAATGCTGTGTGAATTATTACGGTAAATGCCAAAATGCCAGATATGCCCCGGGAAGGTCATATATTTCCAGTAAAATGTCATTCATCATACAGGCAAAAAGGTTTTTAAATTCTTGTGAGATAATATTTTCCACCAGATTATGAGAAATATTCAAAATTTGTTAATCAGTATCAAGGTGTAACATTATCAAGTACTATTATCTGAAATGAAACACTGGCTTCCTTGCAATGGTTGGGGGGGTGTAATAGCGCTTTTTGGCCAGCAGGTGTCAACAGTGCAATGCTAAAGCAGGTCCTGCTGAAGACTGGCTGGTGGCAGCCGCAGGAGGTAGTAGAGTGTTCCGTGTGCACATGTGGAGGAGAGGTAGCAGCAGCATAGTGGTGGCAGATTTTTCCATGTCTCACCAAAGCTTCAGGGCCTGGCTTGGCTTTTGTGTTCCCCTTGGCCCCTCAGTACATTTCCCTCAGCTAAGAGGCCAGCTTGTGGGGTTGAGTGGCCTGAGCTCAGGGCATGGAGAGCTCCAAGCAATGAGGGTGATGGCAGGTGGCCAAGGACCAGAGCCCCTCTCGGTGCCTGTAAGCAGCCATGGGAGCAGTGCCCTTGGGGAGCTGGCCTAGTAGCGGCAGTGGTAGCAGGCCTTGCCTCCTTGTGTATTCTAACTGAGCAGCCTCTGAGCAGCTTTGGAGAGAGAGATGGTGGAAGCTGTGGACTAGGGTGGGAGCTGGCACAGGCTTGGCAGTTACACCTTCTGCTCCTGGAGCAAGCGGGCATCACTCAAGGTGACTCTCGCCAGTCTGGGGCATAAGCTTGCCATGAGACCAGATTCAGCCACTCCCTTGCATCAGGAATGGAACCCAACTCAATGTGGCAGTGCTTGCTGGCACCTACTCATTGAGTGGTTGGCTGTATGGAATCCTGTGGGTGAGTATATGTGCCTGCGAGCTTTGGAGGAGGGTTGAAGGGAAGAAGTGGTACCCAGTGGTTATGGGCTGGACAGGTAAGCACTGGGTCCCCAAGAGGAGTGGGAATTTTAAAATAGACAGGGAAGCACAGAAAGTGTGCCACAGCAGCCACAGAGGAGGCTGAGGGTAGAGGCTATCCAGGCATTTGGAGTTTGTTCCACATGAGCACCAGATAATATGGGGAACTAGCAAGGCAACTCCACATAATGGTAGCTAAAAGAGGTTTATATAAAGGGATAACTTACAACCAGTGAAGGGGTCAGTTTCAGGATCCAGGAGAGATGAGGTGCAGTCTATCATGGTTCGTAGAGAATTCTGCCTTAGTCTACAATCCAGCATCTGTGATCACAAGGAACCAAGAGGGCCAGCACATTTAGATCTTGGGTCTTAAGGGCTCTCATCTCATCCATGCCCTAGGGGCAGGTCATAGGTAGGTGTAGCATGAATCTTAAAAGTCTTATTAATAAAATCAAACCTGAGCCAGGTATTGGGGTGAACACTGGAAGGTCAGAGAGACAGAATAAGCCACAGCTACCTCACCTTGTCAGATCCTCAGCTGGTCTTGTTTCCTCAGACTGGAGGCCTCTGAGTCCTCATCCAAAATGGGTCTCAGCTGAACTGCTGCTAGAAGCCTGAATGCTTAACCAGGCCAAATGCTTCTCCAGGCCAAATGCCTCTCCAGGGCAAATGCTTCTCCAGGCCAAAGGCTTCTCCAGGGCAAATGCCTCTAGTTTCTGGTCCTCACGCCTTATATACCTTTCTGCTTTCTACCACCACTCCCTGGGATTAAAGGCTGGCTTTCTGGGATTAAAGGCATGGGTCACCATGCCTGGCCGTTTCCAATGTGGCCTTGAACTCACAGAGATCCAGAGGGATTTCTGTCTCTGGAATGCTAGGATTAAAGGCGTATGCTACCACTGCCTAACCTCTGTTTCATATTGTGGCTGTCCTGTTCTCTGACCCCAGATAAGTTTATTAGCATACACAATATTTTGGGGAACACAATACCACCACAGGTAGGCATGGCAGTTCCCTGCTGCCTCACTAGGGGCAGTGCTTCAAAGTCAAAGCTGGAACAGCTACCCACTACAACCCCCCCTTACCATTTCCTCCTTCCAACTCCCCCGCTATGTCCTTCTCTCACCCCTCAAATTGATGGCCTCTTTTATTATTATTATTATTATTATTATTATTATTATTATTATTATTATTATTGTTACAGATACATAGGTAACTATACTGATACAATATACTGAGTCAATTTAGTGTGGTTTATATGTATATGATTTCAAAGCTGACAAAATTGTATTAAATAACAAATTAGGGGATTCATCCCTGAAAAAAGCTAATATTCTCTCTCTCTCTCTCTCTCTCTCTCTCTCTCTCTCTCTCTCTCTCTCTCTCTCTCTCTGTACACAGCAGCCATTAGTTGCCTGTGGTCCTTTGTCTAGGAGTAGGAACCTGTGAGATTTCCCCCTTTTGAGATTTTATCTCACCCTAGTCAGAATGTAGCAAAACAACTGACAACAAATGTTGGTGAGTATATGGAGAGGAAAAGAACTCTCATCTACTGTTGATGGGAATACAAGTTGTTGCAACCACCGAAATTAGTGTGGATAATTCTCAAGGATCTAAAAGTAAATCATCCATATGTCAGAGTTATACCAATCCTTGGCACGTGTCCAAAATCTCAACATTGTACTCTACAGATACTTGCTTAATAATGTTCACTATAGCTCTATTCATAATAGCTGGGAAATGGAGACAAATTAAATGTTCTTCAACTGATGAATAAATAATGATAAATGTAGTGCACATACACATCAAAACACTATTCAGATGAAAAGAAAAGTCATGAAATTATCAGGTAAATGAATGAAACTAGAAAAGATTATATTGAATTTTATACCCAGACATACAAAGACAAACTCCACATATCCTCTCACATGTTTTCTCTGTGTTTCCTAGCTTATAATCTTCAGATATAAGTATATAACCTTGAGTAACCCCAGAAAACAAGAAAGTAAAAAGGATCACACCATGGGGTCTAGACAAGGGAATACAAGGTTACAGGTCATAATAGAAATGTTCAGGGATTCTGGGAAACTGAGACTTTTCAACTCTTGCATCTAAGGTTCAGATAATTTAACAAAAGAGAGGATGGAAAAGTCTGCTGTGAGATTGTGCCTCCTAGAAATTATAGGGAAGCGACATACAATGCCTTAACAACATGACTGCTTAAAGAAGACCTTGAGTAAGTTTTATCAATCTCAACTAACATAGAAATTTAATGGTTTAGTAACAGGAACACAAATTCCAAAGGATCCCTATAAGGATTAAATCACTAATGAAACAATAATTATCATCCTAAATAATCATTTATTTTTAGTGAAAATATATGGGATAATTATTTATTTATTTTGAGATAGGAAGATGGAATCTATTGTTCTGAGCATACTTGGAAGGCTTTCTTCCACTGAGCTCCATTCTCATTCGTTTGGATTGAAAAATATAGAACAGGGTGACCCAGTTCAACAAACACCTGACAATTCCTGAATGATGAGGGTATAACTTTAGATAATGTGGGACTACTTTGTGGCCCTCACACAATTGTCATGAAAATGAATATGGATTAATTTCTCCCTTGTTCAAAATAGCAAAGAGTAGGACTGAAAAGATTGCTTAGTGGTTAAGCACATACTTAATCTTTAATAATCAAAAATGATACAAGATGGTGTAATAGATTCTCAGGTAAATAGTACATCATGCATCATTTTATGACAGCCAAGAAATCATAAGTATATCAGGCTTTGTTTGACACAATAGTTGCAGATCCCCTGAAGTTTCAAAGAGACATATTTAAGACATTTTGATATATATATATATATATATATATATATATATATATATATATATATATATATAATGAATCACACTGGTTATAATTATAAGTACACTGTATGCTACCATATACACAATTGACATTACACACTATCTTGTGAAAATTGACTGAAATGCATTAAAATGACCTTATTTGACAATAGTTACTAAGTAAAAAGGGCAGATTGTGCACTTATAAAATTTTATCTGATTGCAATGCCAACAAAGCAATAGCAAATGTTCAGTTTTATTGGAACATTAATTTAAAAAATTATGCTTTACTTTTCTTCACAGAAGGAAATTCGCAGCAGTAATTATGTAGGCCTCTAAGACAAAACAAAAGAGAACATGTTCATTTGTAGCTGTCAAATTAATTGCAAATTATTTTTCATTCAACTGAGAATAAAAGAACATCATAATGACAATGAAACTTTGCTACATAAAAAAATCATGGTGAAAAGAGGCAAAATGGAAATAACTGAACAACTTGCCACATTCTGAAATATTTAGGAAAGAAATGGATAGAATAGTTGGTTTAGTATTCTTTCTTAGGGAGAAATCATTAATATCCCACAAATAAATCACTACACTTAGAAAAAAACATAAATTATTAATGTTAGTTCATTAAAATAAGTCTTACATTTCCAACATGATATTTTGCTTCCATATGATAAAAACAATCCTTTTTAATCAATAAGAAGCAATGTATAAAATATTGATTATTCTTATTTTAGTTCAAAATTTTATATTTCATCATATAAGACAATTATTATGTTATGGTGATAGTCACCAACACTAATGAATTTCACTTTTCAGTAGTCATAAACTCATTCACAATATCAACTACACTCCAGAAGAAGCCATTATTGAACCTAGATGATTTTCTTCACAACTTATTTTGCTATTGGAAAATGTTTAAGTCAACATGTATTGTATACTGTATTTTACCACAGTAAAATATGTAATACCTCAAACATCAATGCATTTGAAAAATATGCGTCTTAATTTGCATGATATGTCTAGTTTGGTATAGTTACCTATTTGTATATGTAATAGTTTCTGAAAAATATAGCTAATAGTCAAAACAATGATCTTTAATTTGTGGACAGATAAAGTTTATCCCATTCAATCTGAATGGAAACACAAAATGTCTCTTTGAACTTAGAATGCAGAAAGTAGTACTATTTGATTAATACCATTATTTACTACCTTAGAACTTAATAACTAAGCACACAGAAATTTAATCAAAGACCCAGGTAAGGCAATTGAGATAAGTAACATAAGCAGAGCAGTAGAAGAAAAATCCTACATAAAGTCCTCAATTGCAGTTCCTTTCTACATCTGAAAATCATTTGTATTATTGGCTTGGTATATATTTTTTATAGTATAGGTGTGGTAGAGACACACATAGAAAGTTAAGAGTAGAATGGAGATTTTAACACTTTGAGTACAATTGACTAGGAGGTGAAGCCTTCCTTTCTATAGACTCAGATTGTTACTCTCAATCAGAAATTAAGACAACAGAAATATAGTTTAGACAAAACAAGATAAGTCATTATATTTTCAGTTTCAAATTTGTAAAATAATATACTTCAGATTATATATTAAAATTTTTATGTTTCAAATTAAATTATGTTTGAGATCAGTATTAGAGATTATTTTAATTCTAAAGTACAGACATTTGGTGTATTTGTACCATCCCTTGTTAAATACAATAACTTTCCTCTTCTCTTTCATGTTTGTATTTTTTAACATATCTGCA
>CABHPR010082328.1:0-13277 GCA_902168415.1 Peromyscus melanophrys
TTGTATATAGAAGGGTACTGATTTTTTTAAGTTAATCTTGTATCCTGCCACATTACTGAAGGAGTTTATCAGCTGTAGGAGTTCCCTGGTAAATTTTTTTAGGTCACTTTTGTATACTATCCTATTGTCTGCAAATAGTGAAAGTTTGACTTCTTCCTTTCCAATTTGTATCCCCTTGATGTCCTTTTGTTGTATTATTGCTCTAGCTAGAACTTCAAGTACTATATTGAATAAATATGAGGAGAGTGGACAGACTTGTCTTGTTCCTGATTTTAGTGCAATCTCTTTGAGTTTCTCTCCATTTAAGTTGATGATGGCTGTCAGCTTGCTGTAAATTGCCTTTATTATGTTTAGGTATATTCCTTGTACTCCTGATCTTTCCAGGACTTTTATCATAAAGGGGTGTTAGATTTTGTCAAAGGCTTTTTCATCATCTAATGAGATGATCATGTGGGTTTTTTTCTTTCAGTTTGTTTATATGGTGTATTACATTGACAGATTTTCATATGTTGAACCATCCTTGCATCCCTAGGGTGAAGCCTACTTGGTCATGGTGGATAATTTTTTGATATGTTCTTGGATTCGGTTTGCCAATATTTTATTTAGTATTTTTGCATCAATGTTCATGAGGGAGATTGGTCAGTATTTCTCTTTCTTTGTTGCATTTTTGTTTTAGTTGGGTATCAGTGTTACTGTAGCTTCATAAATAGATTAGTAATGTTCCTTCTGTTTCTATTGTGTAGAACAATTTGAAGAGGATTGGTATTAGCTCTTCTTTGAAATTCTGCACAGAAACCATCTAGTCATGGGCTTTTTTTTTTCCCGTTAGGAGACTTTTAATGACTGTTTCTATTTTCTTGGGAGTTATTGGTCCATTTAAATTGTTTATCTGGACTTGATTTAACTTTGGTATGTGGTACCTATCCAGAAAATTGTCCATTTCTTTTAGATTTTCCAAATTTGTGGAGTATAGGATTTTGAAGTATGACCTGATGATTCTCTGGATTTCTTCGTTGTCAGTTGTTATGTCTCCCTTTTCATTTCTGATTTTGTTAATTTGAATGATCTCTCTCTGCCTTTTGGTTAGTCAGGATAAGGGCTTGTCTATCTTGTTGATTTTCTCACAAAGAACCAACTCTTGGTTTCATTTACTCTATGTAATGTTCTCTTTGCTTCTATTTTTTGATTTGAATCCTTAATTTGATTATTTACTGGCATCTATTCCTCCTGAGTGAGTTTCCTTCTTTTTGTTCCAGAGCTTTCAGGTGTGCTGTTAAGTCACTAGTGTGAGATTTCTGCATCTTTATGGGGGCATTTAGTGCTGTGAATTTTCCTTTCATAGTGTCCCATAAGTTTAGGTATGTTATACATTCATTTTCATTGAATTCTAGGACATCTTTAATTTCTTTCTTTATTTCTTCTTTGACTCATTGCTGATTAAGTTGGGCATTAATTAGTTTCCATGACATTGTAGCCTTCCTTTAATTTTTGTTTTTGTTGAAATCTAACTTTAAGCCATGGTGGTCTGATAAAATATAAAAGGTTATAGCAATATTTTTATATTTGTTGAGATTTGCTTTGTGACTGTGACCAAACATATGTTCAATTTTAGAGAAGGGTCCATGGAGTGCTGACAAGAAGATATATTCTTTTATATCGTGGAATGTTCTGTAGATATCTATTAAGTCCATTTAAAAGTAATATCTGTTAGTTCCCTTATTTCTCTGTTAAGTTTCTGTCTGGCAGACCTATCCATTGGTGAGAGTGGGGTGTTGAAGACTCCCAATACTATAGTGTGTGGTTTGAGGAATGATTTAAGCTTTAGTGATGTTTCTTTTGATTTATTTTAGTTTGAACTTTATTTTATTAGATATTAGGATAGCTACACCAGATTGCTTCTTAGGTCCTTTAGAGTTATGTTTGATCTTTCTATAACTGCTTGGCCTGTAGGATTATGTGGTATACTTTTAACATGCTTTATATTGTAATAAGCAAAAAAAAAAAGTTTAATTTTACCAAAGTTTAATTTTACCAAAGACATATGCTGGAGCATTGTCAGTTTTAATTTGTGCAGGGACACCCATGATGTCCATAACTGCTAGCAAATGCATGATTACAGAATCAGCCTTTTCAGAACCCAAAGCAGTCGCCCATTGAAATTCTGTATAAGTATCAATAGTGCGGTATACATATTTCAGTTTTCCAAATTCTGCAAAGTCAAACATATCCATCTGCCAGATTTCATTCCTCTGAGTACCCTTTAGGTTACATCCTGCTGGTAGTGGAGTCTGATTGTGAAAGAACAACCTGGCTTATTGCCAGGTTACATAAAAATCATTTTTTAAACCTTTACTATTGACATGATGTTTTTTTTTTAATAAAATTCTGAAGCCTCCAGCACATTTCCTATCAATAGTTTATCAATCTAATCATTACCTTGTGCTAGAAGGCCTGGCAGATGTGTATGGGATTAGATGTGAGTTATAATTAATGGATGTTTACTATTCCTGATTATATCTTTTAACTAAATAAATAACAAAGTAAATTCTGACTCATCAGGGATAAATTCTTCAGTCTCAATATGTAAGACCACATTTTCAGCATTCTAAGAGTCAGTAACTATGTTGAGAGGTTGAGAAAAATCTATTAATACCAACAGAATAGCATACAATTCTGATTTCTGAACTGAATTATAAGGACTTTGAGCCACTTTACTTATTTTTTCTGATTTGTAATGTGCCTTTCCTTGTTTGTTTGCATCTATATAAAATGTACGAACTCCAGATATGGGTGTTTCCCAAACACTTTGAGGCAGAATCCCATCAGCTCTCTTTATAAGTTGAATTCTATCACTTTTGGGATATTTGTCATTAATCTTTCCCAAAAAATTACTGCAAGCTCTTTGCCAAGGTTCAATTTCTGCCCATAATTTTTCAATGTCCTCCTTAGTTAAAGGTACAACAATTTCTGCTGGGTCTATTCCTGCTAATTGACGAAGTCTCAAGTTTCCTTTTAAAATCAAGTCAAAGAGCTTTTCCACATAAGTTTTTAATTTTTTACTCTGTTTATTTGGTAGAAATATCCATTCCAATATAATATCTTCGCTCTGCATTAAAATTCCTGTAGGAGAATGCTTAGAGGGTAAAATAACCAAAATGCAATCAAGCTTTGGATTCATATGATCCACATGTCCTTCATGTACTTTCTTTTTCACCAAGGCCAAGTCTCTCTCAGCTTCAGCTGATAATTCTCTTGGACTATTTAAGTCCTTGTCACTTTCTAAGGTTTTGAACAAATTACTTGGTTCATCCTTTTTTACCCCAACAACAGTTTGTAGATGGGAAATGTCTCTGAATAATCTTTGAAAGTCATTAAGAGTCCATAATTGATCTCTCCTAATTTGCACCTTTTGGGGGTCTAAATTTTCTTTACTTCTTCAAATATTCTTTTTAAAGTATCTGCGTTTGAATCAACTAGTAAAATATGGTCCATGTAATGATAAATTATAGATTTGGGAAATTGTTTACATATTACTTCCAATGGCTATTGTACAAAATATTGGCACAGGGTTGGGCTATTTAGCATTCCTTGTGGGAAAACCCTCCATTGATATCTCTTAACTGCCTGAGAATTATTATAAGTAGGCACTGTGAAGGCAAATCTTTCTCTGTCTTTCTCTTGTAAGGGTATTGAAAAGAAACAGTCTTTTAAATCAATAACTGTAGCATGAATCTTTAAAAGTCTAGCCGGATCTTCAGCTGGTCTTGTTTCCTCAGACTGGAAGCTTCTCAGTCCTCATCCAAAATGGGTCTCAGCTGAACTGCTGCTAGAAGCCTGAATGCTTAACCAGGCCAAATGCTTCTCCAGGCCAAATGCCTCTCCAGGGCAAATGCCTCTCCAGGGCAAATGCCTCTCCAGGGCAAATGCCTCTAGTTTCTGGTCCTCACGCTTTATATACCTTTCTGCTTTCTACCACCACTCCCTGGGATTAAAGGTGTGGCTTTCTGGGATTAAAGGTGTGTATCACCGTGCCTGGCCGTTTCCAATGTAGCCTTGAACTCACAGAGATCCAGAGGGATTTCTGTTTCTGGAATGCTAGGATTAAAGGTGTATGCTACCACTGCCTAACCTCTGTTTCATATTGTGGCCGTCCTGTTCTCTGACCCCAGATAAGTTTATTAGCATACACAATATTTTGGGGAACACAATACCCCCACAAATAACTGTAAGAGGCCGTCTTGTAGGTAACAGAGTAGGCAAAGGCATTCCAGATTGTAGAGAGCCCATTGGCTGAATTACTTTGTTATTTGCTCTTAGGTCTGTTACCATTCTCCATTTACCAGATTTCTTTTTAATAACAAATACAGGAGAATTCCAATGGCTGGTTGATTCTTCAATATGCTGAGCATTTAACTGCTCTTGTACCAGCTCTTCTAAAGGCTACAGTTTCTCTGTTGTTAAAGACCATTGCTGAACCCATACAGGCTTGTCTGTTAACCATTTTAAAGGTAGAGCTTTTGGTGTCTTTGAAAGATCAGCAGTTGTTGTGCCTTGTTCTTGTACAATCTGGATGGCTGGTGACTGTTCTTTATAATAATAGTAATAATAATAATAATAATAATAATACCTCCTAATATTTCTCTCAGAAATGTGTTATTTTATGATTTGTTTCTGAGGTTGGAGGAATGTTAATCTGAGTATTCCATTATTGTAATAGAGCACAGTCCCATAAGTTCATGGCTATATTAGCCACATATGGCTTTAATTTTCCTCTCTGTCCTTCTAGACCTATACATTTGAGCCATCTTGCACTCTGTTTCACTTGAGATAATGTTCTAATCCCTAACAGTTGAACATTTATCTACTGAAGAGGCCAATTTGGATGCCAAAATTCTGGTGTAATTATTGTAACATCCACACCTGTGTCTAATAAACCTTCCAAGAGAATGTCATGTATTCATATTTTTAATTTTGATCTTCGTTCATTTATAGAAGTTTGTCAAAATATTTGCTTTATTTTTTTTCTCCTGAATTTTTTTTTTATGTCTGCTACAGCTGTTCTATCACCCCAAGCAGCCTGGTGTATTCCAATAGGCATTTGGTTATTTAATTGGGCTAAGAAGAGGTTTCTTCTATGATGATAGGAAAGGTCTGAACTGAATTTACTGTGGGGGCCTGCATGAGGTACCTCTGGGAGTTTCCTGAGGGCAGACACAAAGGATTACCTTGCCTGTCCCTTGTTGATCTACATTTGTTGGTTCAATATTTACCCTTAACACACCTTCTGCATAATCCAGAAGGGAGGGGCATTCTGTTGCCATTGCTCCTTGAATAAACATTCTTTCTAGGAATGGCCTGTTTATACTCCCTTTTCAAATGACCTTGTTTACCACAATCAAAATATCTGACAGTATTTTTCCTCAAAGCTTTTGAAATCACCTCTCCTATCCATATCTCATCATGCTCATGAGACTCAGTATTAATTGTGTCCCTGATCCAATCCACCAAAGGTGCTGATCTTGCCTGTAATGGCCTGATTATTCTTTTGCATGTTGCATTCATGTTCTCAAAAGCCAAAGATTCAATTACTACCTGTCTAGCTTCTGAATTTGGTATCATTCTATTTACTGCTGAAGACAGCCTTTGTAAGAAATCCATGAAGGATTCCCTGGGGCCCTGTACAACTTTTGTAAATGATTCAATTTTCTTTCCTCTTCCTCAGTTCTGTCCCATGCACTCATGACTGCCATGCGGCATATAATTAAGGTTTGGTTATCATATAAACATTGTATTGGTTTTTTTTTTTTGCAGATTTTTTTTAATATAAGAGATTTTCTAGTCGTTTTACATATCCACCACGGATTTCCCTGTCCTCTCTCCTCCCACCCCCCTGCATTCCCCCCAATCCACCCCCCATTCCCACCTCCTCCAAGGCCATGTCTACCCTGGGGAGTCAGCCCAGCCTGATACATTCAGTTGAGGCAGGTCCATTGTCTTTGTATATCAGCGTATTTGCCTTCAACAAGAAGCTGATCCTGGGAAATTTCCACACCTATAGTCCTACATTGTTGCTCTATTGTTTTAGCCTCCTCTTTGAACCTTGTTCTCCATTGTAATTGTGCCCCAGCTTCTAGAACAGCTGTAACTAATTCTTTCCAGTCAGGAGGGACAATTCTATTACAAGTTGACTACAAGTTTAACATCTGCTTTTCAAATGGAGAATGTATACCATATGAGACTATAGCTTCTTTAAATCTCCTTAAATCTAACATTTCCATTAGAGTCCAGTTAGCTTGTACACACCCTTGAGCAGGTAGTTCCTGTAAGGTTACCAGATAGATTAAGTTTGGTTGTTTGAAAACAAGCTATCTCTCTGTAACCATATAATTCAATCCTGAAATAGTTTCACATTTAATTACTTCTGTCTGGGTCTGAATTTCTCTATAATTCATTTTAACAGGTTTTTCTAAAGCTTTCATCTTGGCACTTACATTGACTGACCTTTTTAATACTAAAATAAAGATGATTAAACAAATAATATTCATAATTGATGATACATACATCCCATCAACATTAGTTATCCTCTCATTTAATTGTTCCATTTTCAGACTACCTAATGTGTTATCAAAGAGAGATCAAATTCCTTGCCTTGTAAAAATATTTCCCACTTTTTAATGGGGGAAAAATTCTCTTTTAACTAATTTCACCCTTTAAGATATCTGTCAACTGCGTAGAACAGAAGTCCAATGGAGTTTCAAAACAGCTACCTAGTATGTGGGCAGTCTGAGATGGAAATCCAAAGAGGGAGAGGGGGAGAGAGAGAGAGAGAGAGAGAGAGAGAGAGAGAGAGAGAGAGAGAGAGAGAAGGGGGAAACCCATCACCTACCAGGAGAGAGAAAGCCATAGAGTTTCCAGCCACATGCTCTGGCCTGAGTCCTGCAACCGGGCCTAGGGACAGGGGTTCTGTAAGCCCACAAGCAGTCTGGCCACTTCCAGCTCTGGCTACATGCAGCATTCAGCTCTGGTGGAGCTGGGGCTCACAAGGCCACAGGCAAGTGGCCTTTTTATGAATTCCTGCCCGACAGTTGGATGCCAAATGTAGATAAATTTCTAAATGGTCTTATTAAGTAAAAAACACAGAGCCAAATATAGGGGTGAAAGCCTTAGAGAGATCAGGGAAATAGGGAGAGCCACCAGCCAACCTTACCTAACCAACTCTGCAGCTTCCAAATGTGAGCTACTCACACATTTATATGCCTTGGTTTTCTGCTCTCTCATTGGCTCTTAACCCAGCTACCTCAATTCCTTGTCACTGCCTGTCTGTACAGACCTCCAGGTCTCTATGGTTGGTACTGGGATTAAAGGTGTGTATTACCATGCTTGGCTCTGTTCCCTAGTATGGTCTTGAGCATACACAGACCCTGTCTGCTTAGTGATCAGATTAAAGGCCTGTGCTGCCTGACTTTGTTTACTTAAAATGGCTAGCATTTTCCACTTGATCTCCAGGTAAGCTTTATTTATCAAAGCACAAATAAAATATCACCACATTTCAGCACAAATAAAATATCTCCACACATCACATATTGGTTCTTTCTGTCTTGATACAGAGAATAATTCAGAAAGTACAGATCCATATACAATTTATGTACTATTTAAAAGGATTTTATATGAATTCACATTTCATGGTTTTGCTGACATGTCAATTCCTAGGATATTGAGATTTTTTAGTTGTAATAATAAAAACATTTTAAGAAATCTTTTATTTAAACACCCATCCTGAATTACACACTATAATAAAAAATGTATTTTGAGTCAATATTCCTTCTCCCCAACTCAGATTTAAACTCATAGGCTCCTATTTACCTGTTAAAACAGTAAGAAGAGTTTCAAGTGTTCTTGACAAGCTTCATAAGATTTATCTTCACCCTCTATTATCTACTCCCTTGTATATCAAACAAGACTTCCTTTCTGAAACATGCAGTCTTACTGTTAAGTAATATTATGAATAAAATAATGTGTTATAAAAATCCATGACAATCTATAGAACACACATTTCCTCAGATAGTAAACCTAAATCAAGGATCTCTGCTTTGGGAACCCTGTTCTTTGTTCCTCCTTGCCCAATGCATGAATGACTTACTCCTTGCTGTTTGAATGTTTCTTTGTAACATAACTCTTATAGTGTCCCCTCAGAATGTCTAAACCCACGTACTGTCCCAATTTCACATGCTAGCCATCAAGTCAGGTGAAGTGAGAAAACAATCTCTGATCAAGCTTCCAAATTACTGATGAAATGTTTTAGACTGGGTCTGCTTAAATTCGGTTCCTAATTCTAGTTCAATTGACTGAGGCTATAGGACTGCAGTTTTTTTTAAAGTAAAGATTTTCCATCAGTCAACTGATTAATTTATATAAACATATAAAGTGTTTCTGGAGTAAAGATTCCATGAAGTAAGATATAGGGAGGCAATAAAAATCATATCACAGGTTCCTAGCTGCTGCCTATGTCTGGGATCGTGTCCTTATTACTAAGAGAATTGAAGGGACAGTTCCCATGGCAACTTTCCCTCCTTATGAGTCAAATGATTGATTTGTCTCACTTTCCAGGTACTCTGTAACTTCCATGTCTGTACAGATCTTTCAGTGTTATGGGTGTCATCTGCTAGGCTCTATGTCATCTCCAAGGCACACTGAAATTAATCTATTGACACATACTCTTTAAATCACCTTCTCATTTTAGATGCCTGAATGATAGTGTGACTTGTGAGATACTCCTGAACTCACTAGGACCAACATCTATTGACTTTGTTTTGCTTTTGCATTGTTTGTCTCTTACATCTTCTGTTTTGCCAGCTACATCATGTCTTCTGCTATGATGATAGCTGATAATCCATCATATCTGACAGCTTTCTCCTCTGAGTGGCTGTTAGAAACAGTTTTGTCTTCCTTGACACTGTCTGTTGACATGTAAATGGAGATATGATTCTCCTGTCTCCTGGAACACCCATATGCTGCAATGGCCTTCCTGCTTCATGCACCTTATGGCAGAAACCTACCTCTTACAGGCAGACTGGTCAGCAACAATTATTAACCTGCCAGCTCTGCTCTGATGCCAGAAGGAAAGATAAACAAGGCTTAACTGGTATAATAAATATTCCATATAGCCTTGGGCTGAAAGTAGCTACATCTGTGAAAGATTTATATATATAGTGAACATAAATTAACTGTCCAAATAAAATGAAAAAAATATACATGTCTACATAATTTACTGGCAAACCACCTTGTGTAGTTTCAGAGTGCACTGATGTGATTCCCAGGAGAGCTCTGTTGATAACAGGAGGTTTAGACTCACTGTGAGGATATTATTGCTTCCTTTGGGAATGAACTGGAGCAGAAATAAATCAGCCTCAGGAATAAATGTTCCAATTTTGGTATCAAATGTTTCATCATTATAAAACATGAATCAGAAGATATTAATCCCATGTAATATTTTAAATTTAAAAATTTAGCCAAAAAGATTCTAAGTATACCAGTTTTTGGTATTAATGGTCTATCTTGTGAACCAAATGAACATAAGATGCTAAAGTGATAAAGAAGTACTGGCCTTAATAAAATTCTCCAGACCTGAGAACCAATGTGCAAATTAGGTGCTGGTCCAAGGAACAAGAGAATTGAGCTGTACAGTTATTCTGTCAAACAAACAAACAAACAAACAACAACATCTTTTTAACTTAGAGTTCTCTGATTAAGCAAAGTAGATGAAAAAGAAGTGAAATACATATTGTTAAACCACAGATATAGATGTGTCCTAAACCTAAACCTGAGCTTCCTGACCATATTATAAAATATGCTAACACCACATGATTAGTCATAGTATTCTTTACTTGTGTGCATGCACACACACTTGCTTGAATATGCATGTGTGATGGAGTATATGTGCTGTGGCCCATGTATGGAGGTCCAAGGACAACTTTCAGATATCAGTTCTCCCCTTGCACTCGATGAGACCTGAGTATCAAACTCAGTGATCAGACTGGGTGTAAGATATCTTTTCCTATTGAGCCATTTCCCCAGCCTTCAAGCACCACACCTGCCTCTTTTTAGAAATATAATGATCATTTGTAATACCTCATGAACTATTTGACCTATGAAGGTACTCAATAAATACTTGTAGAATGAATATATGAATAGTGGATATTTATCGTTTTCAATGAGGAACTCAAGGTAGTGAGAGGTCACAAAGAAAATTTCCTTACCAAAGAAAAATAGAAACAAAAATACTTAGAGACTTTGTTCTCTCCAAGCCAATTATCCCAGAAACTATGCACATACATCCACATGTAGCTTTCAGAATAGTCTCCTTATTCCCATTTTGTAGATAACTGGGTATCTTGTTGTAGTCGAGTAACATGCTGAAGACAGGTCACCAAACTTACATGAAAATTATTATAGATTAAATATATGTAATATAAGCGTGTGTGTGTGTGTGTGTGTGTGTGTGTGTGTGTGTGTGTGTGTGTGTATCAAGTTGATTTATAACATTTTGAGGAGAAAAAAAAAAACTAGGAGACTAGCTAACATGGCCTTCTGTTGATGAAAATGAACCTCTACATTTTTATATTAAGATAAATGAGAATAATATTTATTTAGTTATTTAAAAGAAATTAAATGATATTGGGAGAGGGTGAGCAATTTTCAAAGGAAGATGGGGATTTTAAATCAAGAGTCAAGACACTTTCGGTGAGAGCCACTGATTGACAAATGAATTGGCTGTTTGTTTACTCTTCACCTCCCAAGGGACTTGGAGGACCATGAAAATCCCACTACCCTCTATTGTCTCTTGAGACATACTGTTTTTACTGGAAAATTCTTTATTTTTGCCATTGAATTGAATACTCATTATAATTAAGAATGCCTGACTATTGAATGGCATCACCAACTTTCTGTTTTGTTTTTTTTTTCTTTGAACTGAGAATTTGGATTCAAACTAGGATATGTCTTGTCTTGAAAAACACGTGAAACTGAGAAAACTATTTCCAACATTTCTACAATGTACTGTTTATTCTCTTTTTAGAACCCAAAACGTTAACATTGTTATTCTGCCTGTTTTGTATATGCACAAATAGGAGTTTTATTATATATTGTTCTGTCATTGGTATCCCTCCATGTTAAGAGTTCAAGATGTTACCATTTTTTTCTCTACTTCTCATATCATCTTGGCTACAACAGCAAATATATCTATACAATTAGCCAGTAGTCAAAATCTTAGTTCTTTAATACTAAATATTATAGAGAAGATAAATTATCCTCAAATATATCTTCACATTTACATCAGAATTCAGCCACCTGTTTTAATAGATGTCAGAGTTTCCAAATAAATATCTTTTTTAACAGATTTGTGCTTCAGCTTACTATTATTATGTCAATAACCTTTAATAAGAATGATTGTTTTTAAGAAAAACTGTTGACTTTTTTTAGTTTTAGCTTAAAAGACAGTATTCACCTTATGCTCTGATTTTATTAATATTTTGTATCTGGGTTGCACCGTGAGCAAGATGGTGAGATTAGTACCAGGCATATTAAACTGTGAGTTCACACTGGGAATGCAGACATGGAAAATAAGCTGGAAACAGAGATTCAGTGAACAGTTTCATCATTTCTTTAGACTAACTACATCTAGACACCTACATGTAAAGAAAAATACAAAAGTTCTATTGATTTTAAAATATTTTAGATGCTATGATATCTGTCCTTAAAATGAATTTCAATAATGCATTATCAAGGCAGTTTTCACCTATAGATAATTTGTGCCTTGGACTATACTGGATCTCAGAGCAATATAAACATTTCAAAATATGAAGAAAATGCTTAAATCGTGTCTACCCAAAGATGGTGAAACTTCCTTGTTGATTTTGTTTTGATTAGTCACTCTGTTGTGAGATGATTTTTTTTTATATTGCCAAGATAGTCCACAAAATTGCAGTTCCCCTCCCTACCTCAGTTTTCCAAGAAGCTGAAATCACATGCATATTTCACAATGCTTGACTAAGACTTTCAAATCCTTTTTAAGGGTACAACCATCATTTAATACTGAAAACATTTAACATACATGTATATACGTGCACATGAAAAATTTAAAGTGCTTTGGCTATAGAATCTAGCAGCATGTTCCTCTAAAGCCAGGCTTCTCCTATCCCAAATAATACTTAGTTATTGTATCACTGATTTTACAAATAACTGAAACAATCTAACACAATGAAGGAAAACATACAGTTAAAAGTATTTGTTCTTGCAGCAACCGGAGGCCATAATGATGTCTTAGCCCTGGGTCCATGGTCATACCACAACCAGGGTCTGTGTTGATGTCTGAGGCCTGTATTTCCAGAGGGTCGTGCTGACTTCTGTGGTCTGGGCTGCCACTTGAGATCATGTTGATGTCCAAGGGCCGTGCTGCTGCTAGGGCCATATTGATCTAAGTGGCCTGTGCTGCAACTGGGGTCATGTTTTGGTCCATGGTCATACCACAACCAGGGTCTGTGTTGATGTCTGAGGCCTGTGTTACCATCAAAGGCTATGCAGATGTCTGTGGTTTGTACTGCAGACTGAAGCCATGTTGAGGATGGAGTGCTGAGCTGGCCCCACCCCTCACAGTCTGCCACACATGGAACAGCTAGCAATGCCCCTTGCCACTAGCCTGGTAATGGTGTGGGCCTGGTGGAGCTAGCCCCTCCCCTCATAGTGCAGAGGGGGCATCCAGTGGAGACCCAAGCTGACAAACTCAGCTATCATCCAGGGTCTTGAGTAGGCCAACCCCAACAACTACCCTATCCATGAGTTGCTGGAGTATGTGAAAGCCCATCCTGTGGAACCATAGCTGCAGGATCTCCATATCTCTGGGCAATAGCAAGATATCTGAGAGGAATCTCAATGAGGGTCCAGAAATGATGGTGTAGCTGAAGCTAGAAGCCTTGAACCAGATCAAGGACTCATTGCAATGAACATTTGCAAGTAAAGCAGTTTGGGCAAAAGGATGTGCTGTGTGACACACTGCAGTTCCCAATGCCCAATGCCACTGTGAAAAATGAAGATGAGATGGAGAGGTGGGAAAGAGGGAGAAGCAGAGTAGTGTAAGTACGATGGAATTGGACACTCAGCATCGGTGACTGCTATGAGAAAGAGAAGGCTGTGATTGACAGAGGATCAGGTCATTGCCTAGAGGGGTCAGGGAGATCTCTCTCTCTCTCTCTCTCTCTCTCTCTCTCTCTCTCTCTCTCTCT
>CABHPR010082329.1:1268-14361 GCA_902168415.1 Peromyscus melanophrys
TAGAGAGAGAGAGAGAGAGAGAGAGAGAGAGAGAGAGAGAGAGAGATACAGATATTGCTTGTGGCTGTTTTACATGCCTTCTCTAGATGAAAGATCCTATTATTGGTAATGCATTTGATGCTAGCATAAATATCCTAAGAGCCTTTCTATGTCATATGTTCACTGGGACACATAAACAAATATATCTGTTCACCCAAGCTAGGACACTGATGACAGAGCAGAGAAACTATCCCATCTAAGCATCATTTATTGAGCCAGTGACTATATTGGCATTATTTACAGTAACATAAGTGAGCTGTGACTCACAGGAGCCCCTTACAGAAACGCCCATATACTATTCAGGATGGTTCATGAAGCTAGCATTCTTGGAACTCCTTGCCACATTTGGAGGCAGCTATTCCACCTAGCCTCATCTCCATAGCAATGTTACCACTTACTTAACCTTGTACAGATGCCTTGCGACTCTCGCAACTTTCAGAAACTAGTAAGATTTTTAAGCTTCCTGACAGAAGAGCCTCCCTCTTCTCTCCATGAGAGGATGCATCATTTTAGAGGAAACAGCTATGTAGCAGGCCATCCAAATGGATGCTCAGTCACAAAGCAGGACCTTAAGGGTTAATTGGCTTGCTGAAAATGCACTGCGGAGTGGGTCTTCATAAGTTGCAAACGTTACCCTTTGGGAAGGCAGAGTTGTAAAATACTCTGAGAAGTCCTGCATCCAAATAATCAGGGTTGCAAGAAGTGATACAAAAACCAGTGTCCTGTTCTCCTTAAGAAATATGCCCAAACAATTGAATTAATCATAACTAAAAGGGCTGATGTACTGCTTAGGAAGTGCATGTTTTGTAACAGAATTTAAGGTGGGTCTGATGGTTCACAAACAGATACATTTCGGATTATATTTTGTAAAAGTCTTTAATCAATTTTAGTACATACAAAAGAAAATCTAGTTTAATGTTTGAAAATAATTCTTTTCTTATTTGCTAAATCTGTGCTCATATAAAAATAACCATAAATAAAGGCTACATAAGTAAATAAATGTTTTTAAAAAATTAAAAATTCTGAATGTTACTACTCAAATAATACCATTATTAAATCATTATATTTCACCAATGCTAATAATTATTTACACTTGTCATTTAGGATTTTCTGTCAGTATATTACAAGATAAATATTTTTGGTGTTCTAGAACTTATTGTCTATTATGCTTCTCATTTGTGAAATGCATCTTAACATATTGATAACGTCTACAGACATTATACTGAGGCCACAATGCATTCATAGACATGTAAGGAAGAGAAGTCAATACATGATAAGAATGCACTGAGTGATTTTCTTTCAAAATAGAACTAGCCTCTAACCCTCAACAGATGCAGTCAGCTGACGACATTTAACAATGACCCCATCTGGATCTGATTCTCATATGGAGTTGAGATCATATTCTGCCAGTCATTTGTGGTGTAAATGAGGTCTCACCGTTTGACTCAAAATGTCTTCTTCGCGATGATGAAATACTGTCAGAAACGTATTGTAGCTATATCCGGTGTCTTGTAATCTTATCACTGAGGAGACAAAAGCATACCGACCATTCAAGACCATCCTGTGCTACACAGAGGTCAAAGCCAGCCTGTATTACATGAAGTCATTGTCTCAAAAAAAAAAAGAAGCAAATTACATGGTGTATGTGTTGGGGCTGGGCTCCACATGAGATTCCCTCATTGTGTCTAGTCTCCACTTGCTATAAAAAGAGGCTTCTTTGAGGAGGGATGGTAGCTGTACTTACCTGTTGGTATAAGAATAAGATTTAGAATGTAGTTAAGGATTATGCTAGCCAAGCAAAGAGGCAGTGTGGTGATTTTCCTAAGGTTCATGACTTCACTAGTTTCAGGAAACTTGGAAGATTTCTTATATCAGGTATGTATAATTCCCCACTTTTTGAGTGGACTTTAAATCCACTTAGACAGTGCCTGCATCTATGGCTCAAGGAGCATTATAGAAGAGGGAAGCAAAAATGTGGTAAGAGTCAGTGTAGCAATAACACCCACGCTACCACCACCTTTTCACCATGTCTGAGCGAGGGGCTGTGGATCGAAAAAACAGAGACAAAGACAGTGGGTCACTTGCCTAAGCAGAATGCCGAATGCCGTTTATTGAAAGAGGGAGGAATGCCGGGCGGTGGTGGCACACGCCTTTAATCCCAGCACTCGGGAGGCAGAGGTGGGCGGATCTCTGTGAGTTCGAGGCCAGCCTGGTCTCCAAAGTGAGTTCCAGGAAAGGAGCAAAGCTACACAGAGAAACCCTATCTCGAAAAAACAAAAAAAAAAAAGAAAGAAAGAAAGAAAGAAAGAAAAAAAAAAAGAAAGAGGGGTGAAACTTTAAATACAGGCTTACAGCACAATGGGAGAACCCCAGAGGGCAGAAGTTCGCTACTGATGTTTACAATCTTGCATCTAAGCTGTTAATGCCCAATATGCAGGATACACAAACAAGGAACTTCCCTTAAGCATTCAGGCGGGTAGATACTGGCAGGGAATCAGCATAGGGAGGACTTCTGGTCAAGGTTGGCAAGCAGGCAACAGCTACTCAATATGGGAGGAGGCCAGGACCCTACAAGTCAGAATACTGGGAAGTCTAGTGGCAAATAGTCTCTCCTAGAATGGATACATAAAGAAGACCAGGTAATGGCAAGATCAATGGACATGTTAGTATGGAAGGAGAAAATTCTATGGGGTCCACCCCCAAGCCAAGAACTATGGTCAACTTACAATTGCTAGGAAGAGGAGAATTTACCTCTCCCAGGGAACAGTCTCCTTCTTGGTTGCCCAGTGCAGATGGTCAGCTCTGAAACAATTTACACAAAAACTGACTCAGCAGGTTGAGTCATACACACACACACACACACACACACACACACACACACACACACACACACACACACACACTTAAAAAGTAAAAATTTGAAAGAATAAAATTAGTATATTAAAAAGTTAAAAAGTAAATTAAAAATAACCTGCATTTTCAACATGGACTGTCTTCCTCATCCCTGCTTCCTACTCCATTACATCATTTTGTACTTTGTCTTGTTTTCACATGCCTTCCTTTCACATAATGAACACTCCAATACTCTAGTTTTCAACCCATCTGCATCTACAAAGTCAGGAACTATTGAGCATGACTTGTCTAATCAGGGTTCTGGGGTTGACTTCTCTTTCAATCTAGACCCAGATCAGGCAGGAAGAGAGACACTAAGTGTACAAAAAATATGTCTCTGTTGTTAGAACATTCACTCATTGATTTGGAAGAATTTTTCAGAGGCTGAGCAGTTTTGTACTTTTCAGTAAATAAAGCTTTTAAAACTGGAACAGTGCATCCAAGGAAAATCTAACCAACTGGTTACTATTAGGCTGCATCAGTGCCCTCAGTGGGATAATGAAAAACTGAAGGCAATTAAAAAACAATGAAAATTAAGTATGAAAGACAGAGGAAAATTTTTATTGATAACTGTGCTTGACCAAGATAATTGGATGCTAAGCTGAAGGGTTAATGGAGTTAAAATTTTCAAAGGAGGTATCAGCTGAGGAGATCTATTATGCCTATGGATAAACATGTATATAGAAATTATTACAAAGGTTTTAAGTACCTGAACTCACTTGAGTCCAGGAGCCTGATCTAGAGGGAAAGGATCTTGGTCTAAATGGCAGCAGTCCTCAACCTATGGGTCACAAACTCTTTCAGGTGGAATGATCTTTTCACAGTGGTTGCATATCAGATATTTACATTACAATTCATAATAATATCAAAATTAGAGTTATGAAATAGCAACAAACTTAGTTGCTTTACAAATGGAGAATGCATGCCATACGATAATATAGCTTCTTTAGATCTCCTTAAATCTAACATTTCTACTGGAGTCCAATTAGCTTATACATGCCCTAGAGCAGGTAGTTCCTGGAAGGTTACTGGATTAAGTTTGGTTGTTTGAAAACAGGCTGTCTCTATGTAACCATATAATTCAATCCTGAAATAATTTCGCCTTTAAATTCTTCTGCCTAGGTCTGAATTTCTCTATAATTCATTTTAACAGGTTTTCTAAAGTCAAACCTGAGTTAGGTTCACCTTTAAGTTCTCCTGTCTGGGTCTGAATTTTTTTATGATTAATTTTAACAGATTTTTCTAAAGCTTTTATCTTGGCACTAAAATTGACCAACTGTAGCTAGAGTTTTCCTGCCTGGCCCACGGTCAGGATAAATCTCTTTCACCTGCCAGTCCCACAGCCGCTCAGACCCAACCAAGTAAACACAGAGACTTATATTGCTTACAAACTGTATGGCCGTGGCAGGCTTCTTACTAACTGTTCTTATATCTTAAATTAATCCATTTCTATAAATCTATACCTTGCCACATGGCTCATGGCTTACCGGCATCTTTACAGGCTGCTTGTCCTGGCGGTGGCTGGCAGTGTCTGGCAGCGTCTCCTTCCACCTTCCTGCTCTTTTTATTCTCTCTGTTAGTCCCGCCTATACTTCCTGCCTAGCCACTGGCCAATCAGTGTTTTATTAGCAACACATTTGCCATACAGAACATCCCACAGCAACCAACCCTCTTAATGCTAAAATAAAAATGATCAAATGAATAATATTCATAATTGATGTTACATACATCCCATCAACATTAATTTTCCTCTCATTTAATTTTTCCATTTTCAGACTGTCTAATGTGCTATCAAACAGAGACCAAATTCTTTCCATAGTAAAAATGTTTCCCCTTTTTTTAGTGTAGGAAAAAAGTTCTCTTTTAACTAATCTCACCCTTTGAGTTATCTTAATTGACTCACCAAGTCTGTCGACTGTGTAGAGCAGTGGAAGTCTGAGGAATTTGAAAGCAGCTACCTAGTGTGGTGGCAGTCTGAGAAGGGAATCCAGGGAGAGCCCACCACCCACTAGGGGAAAAAAGCTAAAGAAAGTCTGGCCACATGGTCAAGTTTGAGCCTTGCAACCAGGCCTGAGCCAGGGGCTCTGTAAGCCCACAAGCAGTCTGGCCATGTGTAGCTCCAGCAGCGTGCAGCTCCAGCTGTGAGACCAAAATGAGCCATCTTAGAAATAAGACCAAAATGCTTTCACTCAAAAACTAAGGCCTAAGATTTCTCCTTCTAGGCCAATAGTTACTGAAACCAGTCAGTTCAGATTCCAGAAACCAGGAAGTGTAAAAGTACAGAGTCACAAGATAGTCACGAGGTAATGCCTGCTGGACTATGGAATGTCCTCTCCCTGATTTCCAGGGTAACTAACCACAAAAATGTCCCCACCTGAGGGCAGCCAATGAGAAATGATGGTGGGCAACCACTCCCTTAGAAGTAAGCCCTAGAAGCGAGCCAATCAGAATTGTACCCGTACTAGCACCCCTAAATGATGTAACCTTGTGATTTTTCCCTTTAAAAACTGAGCTTGCAGATAGGCGGACACTTCCTCCAGCCTCCACTGCGTTGGATGTATTGGACGAAGTCCCTGCCTAGGCTTGTATTGCTTTTGCATTCTGGCATGCTCGTCTTTGGTGGTCTCTCTGGGGGTCACGATCTGGGCACAACACAGCAGAGTGCCATGCTGGCCGTGTGCTCCAGCCAAGCTGGGGCCTGCAAGGCCACAGCAAGTGGCTTTTTTTGTGAATTCCTGCCCCACTCTTTGGACGCCAAATGCAGATGAATTTTAAAACTGTCTTATTAAATAAAAAACATGGAGCCAAATATAGTGATGAAAACCTTGTAAAGATCAGGGAAATAGGGGAAGCCACCAGCCAACCTTACCTCACTAACACTGCAGCTTCCAAAGAGAGCTTCTTCCATATACTCACATTTATATGCCTTTTCTGTTCTATTCTCTAATTGGCTCTTTTAGCCCAGCTACATCACTTCCTCTTCCTACACAGCTCTGTCACTTGCTGTCTGTCTGTACAGACATCCAGAACTCTATGGTTGATACTGGGATTAAAGGCACGTGTCACCACACTTGGCTGTGTTCCCTAGTGTGGCCTTGAATACAGAGATCCTGCCTGCTAAGTGATAGGGTTAAGGGCATGTGCTACTGCTGCCTGACTTCTTTGTTTATTTAACATTGCTTGCTATTTCCTCTGATCTCCAGGCAAACTTTATTTATTAAAGCCCAAATAAAATATCACCACAGGCAAGAATTTAGTGTTTACATGCATATTCACAGTCCTGGACATGCACCCATTCCTATGCATAAACTTGCTGTTCTGTTCTCTGAAATGTGTTAGAGTTTTTCAAGGTTCCAAATGGCATTCACTAGTTTTTTTTTTCCTCTTAAGCATTTTGGGCAATGTACTTCCTGCAATTATTTCACTGTATCAAACTATACAATCCAGTATACTATAATGTACAGAAAAAATGACCAGAGGGTCTCTTAAGAAACTCTCAGATCCATTAACAATCCTCAGAGAAAAAAATTGTGGAATTCAAATCCTATTTACTCCCTCTAGTGGCTGCCAGGCTATTGGCTTTGCTAAAATCTCAGATCATTAGTTTTTCAAGGCGACTAGAGAAGTGGGGAGAAGGATTGAAATAGGATATAATAAAATGCTACATGGTCAGCTTTTTCTGAGTACAGTCGTTCTCTAAGACTACTGCAGTGGAGCACCACATAGTAGGTGGCTTAAACATCAGAAAGGTCTCACAGTTCTGGAGACTAGAATTCTTTAATGAGGAGGTTAACAAGTCTGGCTCCCATGAAGACTATGAGCAGTCTGTTCCAGGGCTCTTTGCTTGGGTTATAAATGGGCTACCTTCTACATGAATCTCTTCTGTGTCTTCCCCTTGTATTTGTATGTGAGTCTAAATTACCCTTTTTATGTGAACATTAGTCATTGGATTTGGATCCCCTCTAATGACTCAATTTCCTTTGCAGAGGCTACAAAGACAGATAATAGAATCTTCCCTCTTCTCTTCTCTCTGTCTCTTCCTTTCCTTCTTTTCTTTTCCTTCCTTCTCCCCTTTCTTTCTCTCCTCTTTCCTCATTCTCTCTGTCAACTTGTTTTCTGTCTTTTTTTTGTTTTTTTGAGACTGGGTTTCTCTGTGTAACAGTTCTAGCTGTCCTGGAACTCATTTTTTAGACCAGGGTAGTCTCAAACTCATAGAGATCCACTTGCCTCTGACTCCTGACTGCTGGGATTGAAGGAATATGCCACCACTGCCTGGCTTGTTACTCCCTTTTAAAATTAAATATTAAACACAACAATATTGAGCAACTTCATGCTACCTATTTTTAGTATATATCAATTATACAAAATTATTAGTTTTCATTTTATGTTTTCATATATATATATAGCATGCTTTGGTCACATTCCCTCTACTTATGTCCCCTTATCATCTTTCGTTTTTCAAATTGTACCCCTTCTCCTTTCACATTGTATTAAAAATATCTAGTGCTAGGGAGCTGGCTCAGATGTAAGAGCACATGCTGTCTATGAATGAAATTCTGATTTCAAATACATACAGTCATGTAATAGCTGGTGTGGTCTTGCATGCCTCGAGCCCCAGCATTAAGGGAAGAGGAAAGGTGAATCCTGAGCTCACTTGCTAGACAGCCTAGCTGAAACTGAGCTTCAGGCTCCCTGAGAGACTGTGTTGAAATAGAATGAGGGGGAGAGCAATAGGGGATGGTTAATGCCTTCCTGTGCCCTCACATTCTTATAAATAAGTGTGCTTTCCCCATACATATACATCACCAAAATACAGATTCTATAGATGAGACAAATTATGCAATATTTATCTTTCTGAGCTTGGTTTACTTCACTTAAGATGATCTCAATTTCCATCATTTTTTCCCAAATAACATAATTTTATTATTTTCTATGGTTGAATAAAACTCACATTTTAAAAATCCATGTTATTTTATACCTAGGCTGATTCTATAATGTGGGTGTCATGAATAGTGCCACAATAATCATTGGTGCACAAATGTCTCTACTGTGTGCTGACTTCATTTCCTTTGTATGTATATGTATGTATGTACACGTATATATATATCCAAGTGCCTTGTAGCTAGATCCTATGATAGTGCTATTTTTAGTTTTTGTAGACCTCCACACTGATTTCTATAGTGGTTGCACTAATCAGCATCCCATAGACAGTGTGTAAGATGTTGCCCACACCCAGCCATGTCCTCACTAGTATGCTGCTTGTTTTTTTTTTTAATTTTTATTTTGCTTTTTGAGATTATAATATACTTACATAATTTCCTCCCTTCAACCCCCACACCCATTTACCCACACCTCCTTGTTCTCTTTCAAATTCAAGGCTTTATTTTTGTTTGTTGTTATATTATGTGTGTGGACTCAGTCTATATAATGTTATTTGTACTCATGTTTTGGGCTTAGTGTTTGATGTTGGAAAGCCAATTGGTATGCTCTTCCCTGAGGAAGACTATTTTCCCTGCTCACAGGTTTCCTTAGTTGCCTATAGGTTTTTTTGTGTAGGGTTGAAGCCTCATGAGCTTTCCCCTCATCCACATCAGCATGTCTGTTGGGATTATCCTTGTTTAGCTCCTGTTTAGGCAGTCATGTTGGTGAGACTTCATGAGTATAGCTTTTGATATTCCTTGGAGACATAATCTCACAGCCAACTTCCTGTTTCTCTGGCTCTTATAAGATACCCAACCTCTCTTCATCAAGGATCTCTGAGCCCTAGGTGTAGGAGTTATGTTTTAGAGGGATTGGAATTGACAATCCTGCATTTTGACTGGTTATATTTTTCTATAATGGTGTCACTTTGTTGCAAAAAGACATTTCCTTGATGGGAGGTGAGGATTACACTTATCTTTTGGTGTAAGGACAAATTTTTTAAATGTCATTAGGGATTATTATGCTGGTCCAGTGAAGTAGTGGTTAGAGCTTCTTCTCTAAGATCCATTATGTCACTGTCCCTGTGTAGTTGGATAGGTTTCTAGTCCCAGGCATGATTTCTCTCTTGTTGATCAGGTCTTAAATCCAATTAGAGAGCTTGTTTATTGCCAAGGTATGCATGACACTATTGCACCCTTAAGGCTATCATGACATGTAGTTCATAGGTATCATAACTAGGTAGGACTATTGGTTCTTATTTTCCTGTGAAAGTTTGCATTGTGACTTCTGTTACCATAAAAGCTAGTCCTCAGTGAGGAGGCATTCAGGTTAGTTCTCGGTCAGGGGCGTCTGGGTCCTGCATCTGATGTGCATGCTGTCTTCAGCAATAGGGATTTACCTTCCACCTCTGGAGGGCAACCAAGGGCAAGATGTTTTGGAAGTCTCTTGGACAACCCTGACCAACAATTCAAAAGAGGACTTTTCATGCCTGGTGCTGGGGGTTTTATTAGATGGTCTTTGGTTGTTAGAGGGAGCATTATCAGCCCATAAGGGAAAATTTCATTTAAACTATGTATATTCATATACCGAATTACATGTGTTATAATTATTTTAGGTAGATAAGTTAATTTTATATTCTTTATGACTTTTTCAGACATCCTTACTATTATTTTATCATTTCCTTCATCTGTATTTACCCCCTCCCTCCCTAATAATAATTCCCTGTTTTTTTCCTATTTCCCCTGCTATTTACCTTTCTACCTCCTGCCCGACTTCCCCACTCCTGGAGCACTTCTTGAAGTATTTCTCAGCCATTTGTTTCATCTTTTTGTTTCAAAACCAACCAAACAAAATCCACCAATTGGATGACCACCATGCCAGCTGTCTGCCTCCCAGGCTGTCCAGTCCTACTCCCACCTGACCACACTCCCTGCTTCCTGGTTCTGGTTTTCACTGTGCAACGCCTGCCCATCTCCAAAATAGCCACACCCACTCCAACTTATGCCCCCAGGTGAAACTCCTCATAATCAACTAAGGACTGCCTTCCAGGATTTCCTTTATATGTCCCTACACCCTGGAGTTCTCTGGCCATGGCTATCCGTAATACACCCCAGGAGAGGCTAGTGACAAAGGCTGAATCCTCCTGCCTGGTCTACTGCCTGGATGTTAGACAGAACATCTCCAGCCTTCCTAAGAGCCTGTGCTTTGAAGTGGCCCTGGGATGCTCCATGGAGAGCATGACAGGGAACTTCTGGTGACCTGCAGATGCTGACACTAAAACCTTACACCATGGTCCCAGCCTTGCGGAATCTGACCCTGACCCACAAAATATGTTGTAAGGACTACTAGGACTTGTTGCTCTCCAGTCTGTTGAGAATTCAAGACACAATGAAGGTAAAACATCCCTAGTGTACAGCAGCATCTCCCTGGCCCACATCCACCATTCAGGGCTGAGGTTCTGTGGTGCCTCTATAATCACACTATGCTGTAAGACCTGGCAGTCTCCTATTCTCTCTTCTGGAGCTTGGGACAGTAGGGTGGTAGAATGGACTCTAGCTAGCCCAGGACTGGCAAACCTGACTCTGGCAGGCATTGCCCTTCTATCCCATTACATCTACCTTGCTAAAAACTATTGGATTATATTCCTAAAGCTAGCCATCAATGTCTGTTCCCTTATCTGGCCAATCCCTCTTCCCGAGGCTGACTACCAAGGTCAATCAATCAAAGTACTGAAGTCAGCTAGACGGTGATGGCATGGGCCTTTAATCCCAGCACGAAGGAGGCAGAGCCATGTGAATCTCTGTGAGTTTGAGGCCAGCCTGGTCTACAGAAGTGAGATCTAGGACAGGAACCAAAACTACACAGAGAAACCCTGTCTTGAAAAAAAAAAAAACAAAATCCAAAGTACTGAAGTCAAACAATCAAAAGCCCCCTAATTGGCTCACCCAATTAACATGCCCAATTAAAATTAAACACCGCATCCTAACACAAGGTTTCCCATTTTACTTTTATAAACCACCATTTTCATATGTGTCACATCTGTCTCCTCTCTATCCAGAGGCAGTCCTTTGTCCCTCCAGGACAAATACCCCTGCCCCCTTCTCTTGTTCCCTTTCCCTTCTTCATTCTCTATTGGCTGTGTTTGCCTCTTATTCCCTGTTCTCTGTCCATTTGGGGCAAATAAATTTCCTTTGTGCTGAGAACATGGTCTTGGGGATAGATGATACATTTCCTTTCAGTGGGTGTTCAGATATCACTGGAGAAATGGGGTTCTCATGGGTCCGGTGAGTGTCAGTTCTGTCTAGTGTGATGTGTGCTTTACCATATACCCTAGGTGGTCCCTGAGAATGAGTTTGATGGTGCAGGTGCAGGCAGATCATCCCAACATTCAAAATGTTGTGGCATCAGAGACAAGAAGAGATGCTAGCCTGGGCCACATAGTAAGACCCTGTTTCCCCCAACAGTCATTACAATTGTGATAAAAACACACCTAAACTATCAGCTACTTGTTAGAGGCACCCTCCAGTAACATAAAAACATTTATAGTCAATACAGTGGTTGTTATACACACCTTTAATTCTAGCACTCAGGAGGCAGAGGCCAGCAGATCTCTGAGTGCCAGTGAAGCCTGGTCTATGGAGTTATATATACATTTATATTGGTGGGCTAAGGAGATAGCTTTTTGATTAAGAGCATTGGATGCTCTTGCAGAGGACCCAGGTTTTACTCCCAGCGCCTACATAAATCTCACACCCATACTCCAGGTCCAGGAGCTCCAACTACCTCTTCTGATATCCATGGGCACCATGTAATCAGGAGATCCACATACATGCTATGAAGAGTATGTGTGTGTGCGCGTGCATGCGTGCGTGCGTGAGTGTGTGTGTGTGTGTGTGTGTGTGTGTGTGTGTGTGTGTGTGTTCATATTGGACCAGAAAAATGGCTCAGCAGGTAAAGGAGTTTTCCACCAAGGCTAAAGACTTAAGCTCAGTGACCAGGATCCACATGTAGGAATGAGAGAACCAACTGACTCCCTCAAGCTCTCTGATCTCCCCACTCACAGTGGGTCACACACCCTACCCACAGAACACAATATAACACTAACTTAAAAGTTCAAGGCCATCTTGGAATACATACTGAGTACTTTTCTAATCTAAGCTATGCGATGATTTCCCATCTCAGTGTGTGTCCAACCATCACCATCATCTGTCTTTAGAAATCTTCCAACTTGTAGACACTCATACTCTTCATCAATTGGTACCAACTGTCCCACCTTCTGTCTTTATTAGTGACCTTGGTGACTCCAGGACCTCACATATGTGAAATCCCACACACTCCGTCTGTCTATGGTAGGCTTAGTTCACTCAACAGGAAGGCCTAAATGTCCATTTATGTGGTGGATGTGATTCAATGTCCTTCTAATTTAGGGCTAGAAACCAGGACCATCCTTTACCCAACTTGTCATAGTGGTCCTCAGAGTAAACCCTGCGTCCTTCCCTTGCATGTCAAAATGCTGTTTCTGTGAATGAAATGTTGATGGGCACTCCACCACATCTGCTCCTCCCCCACTCCCTTCCCAGGCACAGGCATCCTGGTTCAGCCATCTTCCTATATGTGTGACTCTGGCCTCATCTAAAGATATAGAAACCTTGAGTGGAGATGGGTCACCATTTCAACACATAATTACCAAACCTCCTTACCTTGGTTGTCCCCAAGAAGCTCTGACTGGGCATTTCAAGCCTCAGTTTTCCTTCCCAGTGGAGGGACTAACTCAGATGGATTGCTCACTCACATCCTGCTAGATTAGGGCTGATGAGGCAGGAAATGACCATGTTGGCCTTTTCTCCAACATCCCAAATTGTTTTCACATTCCCAGACTTTTGCTCTCTTTCTGGGTTATGCTTTTCCTAGAATCCAGCACACTCTCTAAGACTACTGCAAACATATGTTTTCTTTTTTACATTAGGGTGTTCCTCATGTGATGTGATATTGAACCACAACCCTTCAGACTTGTGTGTACTTTATTGCTGCTGTGAGGATCAGCCTCCAGCTCATGGGGCTTGAGGGGGAGACTGTGGAGTTGGCAGACCTTTGACTTTTTTATCTAAGGGAGTAAAATTTAATTTTTTGAGGTCAGTGAGGGGGGAGAGGGCACTAAACATAACTCTCTGGTATCAGCTAGAGACGGAACACATACACACACACACACACACACACACACACACACACACACACACACACA
>CABHPR010082334.1:0-12359 GCA_902168415.1 Peromyscus melanophrys
TGTAGAGAGCCCATTGGCTGAATTACTTTGTTAATTGCTCTAAGGTCTGTTACCATTCTCCATTTACCAGATTTCTTTTTAATAACAAATATGGGAGAATTCCAAGGGCTGGTTGATTCTTCAATATGCTGAGCATTTAACTGTTCTTCTACCAGCTCTTCTAAAGCCTGGAGTTTCTCTGTTGTTAAAGGCCATTGCTGAACCCATACAGGCTTGTCTGTTGACCATTTTAAAGGTAGAGCTGTTGGTGTCTTTGGGAGATCATCAGTTGTTGTGCCCTGTTCTTGTATAATGTGGATGGCTGGTGACCAGTCATTAGAATAATATCTTCTACTATTTCTCTCAGAAACATGTGCTAGTTTATGATTTGTTTCTGAGGTTGGAGGGATGTTAATCTGAGTATTCCATTGTTGCAACAGGTCTTGACCCCACAGGTTCATAGCTATGTTAGCCACATATGGTTTTAATTTACCTCTCTGTCCTTCTGGACCTATACATTCGAGCCATCTTGCACTCTGTTTTACTTGAGATAATGTCCCAATTCCTAACAGTTCAACGTTTACCTCCTGAAGAGGCCAAGTTGGATGCCAAAATTCTGGTGCAATTATGGTAACGTCCGCACCTGTGTCTACCAGACCAGACAACAAAACACCATTTATTTTTATTGTTAATTTTGGTCTTTGTTCATTAATAGAAGTTTGCCAAAAATTTTCTTTATGGTTTTTCCTGAATTTTCTATTCTCTCTGTTTCATCATCCCAACCAGCATTATTTATTCCAATAGGCATATGATTATTTAATTGCTCTGAGAAGGGGTTTCCTCTACAATTGCAGGAAAAGTTTGAACTGGATTTGCTGTGGGGGCCTGCCTGAGGCCCCTCTGGGAGTTTCCCAAAGACCGAGCCAAAGGATTACCCTGTCTGTCCCTTGTTGATCTACATTCATTGGTCCAGTGTTTTCCCTTACCACATCTTCTGCCTACTCCAGAAGGAAGGGACATTCTGTTGCCATTGTTCCTTGAAGAAACATTGTTTCTAGGAATGCCCTATTTACAGTCCCTTTTCAAATGTTCTTGCTTTCCACATCCAAAACATCTAACATTTCTCAAACCTTTTGATATTGCTTCTCCTACCCACATATCATCATGGTCATGAGCCTCAACATTAACGATATCTCTAATCCAATCTTCCAAAGGTGCAGATCTTGTCTTTAATGGCCTGATTATTCTCTTGCATGCTGCATTTGCGTTCTCAAAAGCCAAAGATTTGATTATTATCTTGCTAGCTTCTGAATCCGGGACCATTCTCTGTACTGCTGAAGTCAATCTTTATAAGAAATCTGTGAAAGATTCTTTTGAGTCCTATATAAACTTTGTAAATGACTCAGTTTTCTTTCCTGGTTCCTCAACTCTGTCCCATGCATTGAAGGCTGCCGTTCGACAAGAATTAAGGTTTGGACATCATATAAGCATTGTGTTTTACTGAAGCATCTTGGCCTTCTCTAACAAGCTGATCCTGGAAGATTTGTATTCCTTTATCCCGCCATTGTTTTTCTATGTTTTTAGCCTCCTCTTTAAACCACATTAACCACTGGAGCCTTTGTCCAGGTTCCAGAATAGCATGTGCCAGCTCCCACCAGTCCTGTGGTATAATCCTATTATAAGTTGACCAGGTGTTTAACATTTGCTTTACATATGGGGGATGCATGCCATAAGATGCTATTGCTTCCTTAAACCTTCTTAAATCTAACATTTCAATTGGAGTCCAAATATTTTGTGTATTCACTCTATCAGGTAACTACTGTACAGTTACCGGATAAATTAAGGGTGACTGTGTGAAAACAGGCTTTTTTTTTTTTTTTTTTTTGGTTTTTCGAGACAGGGTTTTTCTGTGTAGCTTTGCGCCTTTCCTGGAGCTCACTTGGTAGCCCAGGCTGGCCTCGAACTCACAGAGATCCGCCTGCCTCTGCCTCCCGAGTGCTGGGATTAAAGGCTTGCGCCACCAATGCCTGGCGAAAACAGGCTTTCTTTCTGTAACCTTCTGATCCAATCTTGAAACAACTTCACTGTTAATTTCTTCTGTCTGAATCTGAACTTCTCTATAATTCATTTTAACAGGCTTAACAGGTTTTTCTAAAACTTTTATCCTGGCACTTAAATTGACTATCTTTTTAAATTGTACAATGAGGATAAGAAAAGTAATAAAGTGCATAATTCGATCAACATTAATATTCTCATATAGTTGTTCCATTGTCAGAGTGCCTAAAATTTCAAACAGCCCAATTTTCTTCCAATGTACACATAAAACACATTTTTTTTTAAAATGTGGGGGGAAAATTCTCTTTTAAATAGTTTCCTTTAAAATATCTGATATCTTAATTGACTTACCAAGTCTGTGTAGAACAGTAGAAACCCGAGAGAATTTCAAAACAGCTACCTAGTGTCCGAGGTGTAAATCCAGAGAGAGAGAGTGAGAGAGAGAGAGAGAGAGAGAGAGAGAGAGAGAGAGAGAGAGAGAGCACAAGAAAGCATAGCCACAAGTTCTGGCTAAAAGCTTAAATCCAGCCACATGTTCCCACTTGAGTCGAGTCAAGCCTGGGCTCTGACTTCCTTGAGCTCTGACCATGTGCGTTGGCTTTACAGGCAGGGGCCCTGTTCTGCAGGGCAGGCCTGAGTTGTTCGTAGCACTGGCTTTAAGCAAGTAGCTCCAGCTGCAGCTAACCGCTCGGGGCTACGGTCAGTCTAGCCTGAGACCAAGCCAACCTGGGCCTGAGCTAGGGAGCCGGGCCACCCAAGTGGCATCCAGACCTTCCGCCAAGTCAAGCCAAGTGATTTTTAATGGATTCTTGTCACGTTGGGCGCCAAATGTAGAAGTAACTGTCTTATGTTTTTTTGTTTGTTTGTTTGTTTGTTTTTGGAGCTGAGGATTGAACCCAGGGCCTTGCACTTGCTAGGCAAGTGCTCTACCACTGAGCTAAATCCCCAACCCGAAGTAATGGTCTTATTCAATAAGAAACACAGAGCCAATACAAAGATGAAAGCCCAAGAGGTCAGAGCTAAGAGCCTTACCCTTCACTCTGCAGCTATCCTCTTCAGCCAAGAGAACTACCTCCTGTGTGTATTTCTTTATAAAGACTTTCTGTTCTGCCTTCTCATTGGTTATAAACCCAACCACATGACCGCCTCGTCACTGCCTGTCTGTACAGACCTCCAGGTCTTCTATGGTTAGTATTGAGATTAAAGGCATTTGTCTCCATGCTGGCTGTATCCTTGTACACACAGAGATCTGCCTAGCTCTGCCTCCCAAGAGCTGGGATTAAAGGCGTGCACCACCACCACCCAGCTTCTGCTATGGCTTGCTATTAGCTCTTACCCCCAGGCAACTTTATTTATTAACATACAAATAAAATCACATTTCAGTACAAATAAAATATCACTATAGTTATGGATATTTGTTATCATTTAGGGGAATAGAGGAATATAGGATAAAAACAAAACTATTAATCTCAATATGGATTATTGGTATGGTATGGATATTATGGATATTAATCTCAATATGGATTATATGGTATGGATTTTGGTATATTGATACAAATTATAGCTATTTTTGTTGTACTGCATATATATTTCTACTCTTGTTTGGGGTATTGTGCTTATGAAGCTCATTTAAAAATGCAGTGTATATAGCCGGACGTTGGTGGCCCACGCCTTTAATCCCAGCACTCGGGAGGCAGAGCCAGGCAGATCTCTGTGAGTTCAAGGCCAGCCTGGGCTACCAAGTGAGCTCCAGGAAAGGCACAAAGCTACACAGAGAAACCCTGTCTTGAAAAACCCTTATGAAGCAAAAAAAAAAATGCAGTGTATAATTAAGAAACGAGGTTAGTAGTTAATCTATAATAATCAAACTTGTACTCACATTAGGTATGTTTTCAAGGTTGAACAGGTATATTTTAGACAGACAGATGATTTTCAAACACTTCAAAGACCTACAGATGATGATATTTAAGATGTTTAATAACCTAAGGTTTTTCAGGATAATGAGACACATCTGCTCCTTGCAACACCAATTTACTTCATAAATGGATGATAGGCAGTGAAGGAACTCCATATGGAGTTTGCTTTCAATATGGCAAGGCTAGCCATTTGGGCAAGAAACTGCTCTTGCACTGGCTGCTGACAGCATGCTGTACAGACTGGACAAAAGGACACAGGAAAAAGACTGTTGAACTTTGCCAAGATAAAGCAAGACTGACCTTCAAACTGCCTGCTTCACAGAAAAGTCTGTCAGATGTTCTAAGCCTGTAGGGTGAAGACGGATGCCCCAACATTGCAGAAGAACTTTAAGTGACTGTCCAGGGAGCCAGATGTCTCTGCTGTTAGGTAATATTACATACTTCTGTGGTCTTTGATGGAGTTAAAGACTAAATAGAGTTATAGTTTCTCCTTAGTTAAGATAAAAAATAATTTAGGTATAAAACTTTAGAATCCTCGGGATGCAGAGGCAGGCGGATCTCTGTGAGTTCGAGGCCAGCCTGGTCTACCAAGTGAGTTCCAGGACAGGCGCAAAGCTACACAGAGAAACCCTGTCTCGAAAAACCAAAAAAAAACAAAAAAAAACAAAAAAAAATTAGAATCATTAAGAAAATAATGGAGTATTTTTTCTAATTTGCTAAATACAAATGGACAGAATATTGTAAATGTAACTCTTACTTGATAACTGTTTTTGTTTTAGATAGTTTTATTAATTTAAAGTTAAAACTTTTCAATTTTGCCGGGCGGTGGTGGCGCACGCCTTTAATCCCAGCACTCAGGAGGCAGAGGCAGGCGGATCTTTGTGAGTTCGAGGCCAGCCTGGTCTCCAAAGCGAGTTCTAGGAAAGGAGCAAAGCTACACAGAGAAACCCCATCTCGGAAAAAAAAAAAAAACTTTTCAATTTTATTTAGACAAAAAGGGGGAAATGTTGTGGAATATTAGTTTAAGATGTGTTACATTAGCCAGGTGGTGGTGTTGAATGCTTTTAATCCCAGCACTTGGGAGGCACAGACAGGCTGATCTCCATGAGTTTGAGGCCAGCTTGGCCTACAGACCAAGTTCCAAGACAGGTTCCAAAGCTACAGAGAAATCCTGTCTCTGGGGGAAAAGTGTGTTTATGCTGAGGAATATTTGTTTAATGATGCAAAGATGTTTGCATTCTTTTATGTTGCATTTGTTTAATTCTGTGAAGCTGTGTTGCTTTGTCTGTCTAAAACACCTGATTAATCTAATAAACAGCTGAATGGCAAATAGCTGGGCAGGAGAGTGATATGTGGGGCTGCCAGGCAGAGAATAAATAGAAGAGAGAAGAGCAAGAAAAGGAGAAGGGGAGAGGGATGCCAGAGGCCAGCCACCCAGCCACACAACCAGCCATAGAGTAAAAAGAAAAAAAAGT
This sequence comes from Peromyscus melanophrys, assembly GCA_902168415.1. Lineage (NCBI taxonomy): Eukaryota > Metazoa > Chordata > Mammalia > Rodentia > Cricetidae > Peromyscus > Peromyscus melanophrys. Next base: position 5,426 of record CABHPR010082334.1, read on the forward strand.
ATATAGAATAGAGAAAGGTAAAAGCTCAGATGCAAAAGGTAGATTGGATAATTTAAGTTAAGAAAAGCTGGCTAGAGATAAGCCAAGCTAAGGCCAGGCATTCATAAGTAAGAATAAGTCTCCTTGTGATTACTTGGGAGCTGGGTGGTGGGCCCCCAAAGAGCAAAGAGTAAAAAAGCCCAACTACACCTGTGTCTGTGCATCTGTCCAGTAATTCTCGATCTACATGTCCTCTCCGTCTCTCTGACATGCTGAAAGCTGGCCTTAACAGCAGCATCAGCTCCCCAGTACAAAGATACAGACTAACAGAATGGATGAGAAAACAGCATCCATCCTTCTGCTGCACACAAGAAACACACCTCAACATCAAATGCAGACATTACATCAGAGAAAAGGGTAGGAAAAAGATTTCCTAATCAAATGGACATAAGAAGCAAGCTGAGGTAGCCATTCTAGTATCCAACAAAGTAAACTTCAAACCAAAGTAATCAAAAGAAATGGAGAAGGTCACTTCATACTCATCAAAGGAAAAATCCACTAATATGATGTTTCAATTCTTAACATTACACCCTGAACACAAGGGCACCCATGTTTGTAAAAGAATCATTACTAATGTTTAAGAAACACATCAACCCTCACACATTTTAATGGGAGGCTTCAGTACCCGTCTCTCACCAATGGACATGTCATCCAGACAAGAACTAAACAGCAAAGTCCTGGAGTTCACAGATGTTATAGATCAAATGGACCTAACAGATCTCTACAGAACATTTCATTCAAACACAAAAGAATACACCTTCTTCTCAGCACCTCCTGGAACTGTCTCCAAAATTAAGCACATACTTGGTCATAAAGCAGGTCTCAACAGGTACAGGAAAATTGAAATAACTCCCAGCATCAAGTCAGACCTCCATTGGTTAAACCTGGATTTCAATAATGAGAGAAATAACAGAGAGCCTACAAACTTATGGAAACTGAACAACTCTCTAGCGGATGACTACTGTGTCAAGGAAGAAATAAAGAAATTATAGATTTCCTAGTATGAAAATGAAGGCACAACACCCCAAACTTATGGGACACAATGAAAGTGGTGCTAAGAGGAAAGTTCATAGCACTAAGTTCCTACATTTAAAAAAAATTGAAGAGATCTCATACTATCGGCTTAACAGCACACCTGAAAGCTCTAGAACTAAGGAAGCAAGTACATCCAAGAGGAGTAGAACGCAAAGAATTATCAAACAGAGGACTGACATCAATAAAATAGAAACAAAGAGAATAATATAATGAACCAATGGAACAAAGAATTGTTCCTGCCTGGGCTTGGGTACAGGTTCTGAGACAGGGAAGGGGCGTTGGCTCAAAGAGGACTCTGATAGCCAGAGGAGTTTCACACAAGTGGCAGGGCCAATAGCTGGCCCGAGCTGTCTTTGTTTATACTTCAAAACAAACATGCTTTTCCAACGCTTCAGCATTAATCCCAGGCAAAAACAAAAGTGTTTTCTCCAACATTTATCAAAACAACTTTTAAACAGCACTCAGCATTTTACACCACTGGACAAAAATTGAGATGCACACATCCTGTCCAACAAAGCAAAAAGGTGATAAACATAGGCACACATTCTCAAAAACAACAGTATCGTCTAAAACAAAGCGTATTTACAGAAATAGGGGTGATTTGCCACAAGATGCTTGCATACAGTTAGCTTACATTTCTCTCACCATCCCCTTGTCCTAAAATATGTTCCTGCACGCCTAAGCCTCTCTATAAAGGGGGAACTTTGATAACACATTCTTTTTCCATCATGCTGCACCATTCTGAATGTTTTCCCCAGAATTGGGAGACACAGTTAATGTCCCCTGTGCTGCTTCCTTATATGTGCCCAGTAACTTTTATTGTCTCTGATCCTGTCAGCACTGAATCAGAACAGTGCCCAGCTGGAGTGACAGCTGGTATTTCCAGATAAGAAACTTGAAAAGCATCAACCCCCAAAGAATTTTAGGGGAAAATATTTGAGAAATAAAAATGGGCATTCTGGAAATGATCACATCTGTCCCAGGTGTGACTGACAAAGTGACACTAGAAACCACCACGAGAATCTTCAACCTAGTGAGAGAGAAGAGAACGTGCAGGTCCCGGGGTCCCTGCAGTGTTCTGTGCTGTCCTGAGGTCCACTGGTTCTTGCCAAGTGAGAGGCTGTCTCCATGGGCCTTGCCTCTCAGAGAGACGTTGGACAAGCATTCATGTGCTGATCTGAAACTAGGCCACAGGGCTCCCAACACAAACCCTTATTGAAACTAATAAAAGACACAGAGTATCCAAATTAACCATATCAGAAACAAAAAGGGACATAACAGGAGACACTGAGGAAGTCCAAAAAATCATTAGGTCATACTTCAAAGACCTGAACTCCACAAAATTGGAAAATCTAAAAGATATGGATACTTTCCTCAATAGATACCACTTACCAAACTTAAACAACTTAAATTGACCTATAATCCCTAAGGAAATAGAAGCAATCATTAATAATCTCCCAACCAAAAAAAGCCCAGGGCCACATGGTTTTAGCACAGAACTCTACCAGACTTTCAAAGAAGACCTAATACCAACGATCCTCAAATTATTCCACAAAATAGAAACAGAAGGAACATTGCCAAATTCATTTTCAGAGGCCATCCTTATCCTGATATGAAAACCACACAAAGACTCAAGAAAGAAAGGGAATTACAGACCAATTTCCCTTGTGAACATAGATGCAAAAATACTCAACAAAATACTTACAAACCGAATCCAAGAACACTTCAAAAAGATCACCCACGATGATCAAGTAGGCTTTATTCCAGAGATGTAGGGATACATCCTTCAACATATGAAAATCGGTCAATGTAATCTGCTATATAAAGAAACTGAAAGGAAAAACCCCCAAGTGATCATCTCACTAGATGCAGAAAAAGTCTTTGACAAAATCCAACACCCTTCATGATAAAGGTCTTGGAGACAATAGGAATACAAAGAACAAACCTAAACATAATCAAGGCAATTCACAGCAAGCCTATAGCCAACATCAAAGTAAATGGAGAGAAACTTGGAGCAATTCCACTAAAATCAGGAACAAGACAAGGCGTCCACTCTCTCCACATCTATTCATATGGGACTTGAAGTTCTAGATAGAGAAATCAGACAATTGAAGGAGATCAAGGGGATACAAATTGGAAAGGAAGAAGTCAAGGAACGATTTGTTCAAAACTTTCCCCATATGTTACCCTCTGAATGACTGCACACTGACACCTAGTTAAACAGCACTGAGACTCTGAGAACACCTTCAGTTCCCAGCACCCACATCCAGGAGCTTCTACACCCTCTTCTGACCTCCAAGACCCTGCACTCACCTCACATGGATTCCACATCCACTGTGGTGGATTCAGTGATAAACGTCCACATAGGCTTGGGTAGTTGAACTTTGTTTCCTAGTTGGTGGTCCTGTTTGGGGAGGTGGAGGTTTAAGAGATGTGGCCTTGCTGCAGGAAGTAAGTTACTGGGGGAGTGAGAGTAAAAATTTCTAGTTGCCTCCATTTCGCTCTCTGCTTCCTGTTTGCCACTGAGGTCACCTTCTTGGTTTTCAAACATCTCTGCTAAGCTCCTTGAGCTCCTGACTGGAAGTCACAAACCTAGAAGAGAAAACTGCAGGGGCCGGCAACCCAGACAGGAGACAAGGTAAAGTCTGTATCTGGCATTCCCACAATCTAATTTTTAAAGGATTTGTCAATTTTACATCAATGAGTGTGTTTCTTGCCTGTATGTCTTTGTATCGCATACCTGTGTGGTGTCCCTAGGGGCACTGGATGCCATGGAACAGGAGTTATGAATGGTTGTGAGTCACCATGTAGGTGCTGGGAACTGAACCTGGGTCCTCAGAAAGCACAGCAAGTGTTCTCAACGCCTGAGCCATCTCTGCAGTTCCTACACCATGGTTTATAGGTTTGCTTGTTTGTTTAATGAACATAAATCTATAGTAGTTTCAGTCTGTAAATCCCTGAGTCACCACTGGGGGCAGCACCAGGATTCCCAGAGTCAGGGAAGGGGAGGGGACCTTGGTCAGAACACAGATGCAACAGGACAGATCTGAGATGAGACCCTGTGGATCCCTCCTCTCTGCCCATCCTACAACCCGGGTTAGATTCTGAAAGATGGGAAAGAAGGAGAGAACCTCCAGGGAGGGGCCTAGAAGGAGGCAGGAGCTCAGGAGACTGAAGTTCATGTTCTCAGCCCACAGTCTCCTGAGTCAGGGGCCTAGTTGGTTCTTGATGGGACAAGGATGGACAGACACCTCTTAATGCTGTCACTCAGGGACCCCAAGGGACAATGAGACAGGCAACACTCACAGGAACAAGAACAGGTCTAGTCTTCCATACAAACTAAAAAGACAAGAAATAAACAGAGAAATGGGGTGAGGAGCCATGGTCAGGTCAGAGCCCAGGCTGACATTTCACAGCAGCCCTGGCTGCTCACAATCCTGGGGACAGGACAAGGCTCTGTCATCCCAGTGTCTCTGTGATCACAGACTCTCAGCATGTGGTCCAAGTGATGAAGAGAACAGAGCCAAGAGGTGACAGAGCTGAGGAGTGACCATGTCACAGCCAACAATGGACTGAGCTCCACCTGGGCACAGCCCTGTTCACACTCAGCTCCCACAGCCTCATCTTGTCCACCAAATACACAGCAAAAAAAACACAGATTCTGAAAGGTTCTCCATGCTGCCATTTATTTCCTCCACAAACTCTAAGTATCTCAATCATTTAATTTACCCGACAATCAACCTGTCAGATCAAGGACGTGAACAATATAGTTCACATTCAGATTCTTATTTTCAGTGGGAAGTCAGGGGCTGCAGATCAGGGCAGCATGGAGGTGACAGGATGGAGATGTCCCCTCCTGTCTGCTGGACCAGGAAGGTTGGTTGTGGAAGGGAACACAGGCAGTGCAGGGACAGGGTCCTGGTGTGCAAGGGTGGATGGGCTCCCCAGTTCTTCACATTGAGCCCATAGGGTCACAGGGAACGTCAGACACTGTTGCTGAGAGTGAACTGAGGGGCTCTGGACGTCACAGGAGAGACCTGAGCACATCATCTGTCACTCTGTCAGGACAGGCAGCTGTCTTCACGCTACAAACAAGAGTCATGAACAATCACTGTGAAGACAACATCCCAACAACCCACCACTCACTCAGAGGTCATTCTGAGAGTCCCTGAAACATAATCATGTCCACTTTGCCCCTCCCCAAATCAGCCTCCAGAGTGTCACCTTTACAGTCTGGGAGGGACACATCAGAGCTCTGGGCACTGTCCCCACATAGGGTAAAAAAAAAAAAAGAAAAAGAAAACACACACACACACACACACACACACACACACACACACACACACACACGGCACCCAGAAGATTTCACCGGATGGGCTATTATTGGCTGACTAAGTTCCCTATTCTTCCAACTTCACCCCACAGACTTCAGGGACAATCCCGCTCCCCACACTTACCTGGAGCCGCAGCATAGTTCCATCCTTTTCCACCTGTGAGAAGAAAAGCTGTGAGAGACCAGGGAAGACCCTGACCCTAAGAATTTTCCAGAACTGACAGCTGACCCAGGTTAGAGACAGGAGCAATGAGGGGTGTGGATGTTTCCCATTAATGAGGCAGAGCACACTTCTAAAAGGGGCTGAGAGAGAACCAGACCCTCCCCTTTCCTACCTATGAATCTCATCATCCTCATAACAGCCACCACAGCAACAATGATCACAGCTACAATGAGAACCGCAACAGCAATGATTGCCCGGATGGGGACAGTGGACTGAGGAGGCTCTGGGAAGGGAAGGACAGGAAGGGAAGGTGAGGGTCAGGACCCAAGCTGTCACCCTGACACTGCTCAGATTCTGCAGAAGGCTCCAGCTTTCCCTGACCCCAGCTCTGTACCCACACCCTCCTTACCCCATCTCAGGGTGACGGGTTGTGTCAGCCCCTCATGGTGCACATGGCATGTGTATCTCTCTTCCTCCCCAGAAGGCACCACCAGAGATGCCCACTTCTGGAAGGTTCCATCCCCAGCAGGCCTGGTCTCCACCAGCTCCATGTCCTGAGTCTGTTCCTCCTCCTCCCTCTGCCAGGTCAGGGTGATGAAGGCAGGGTAGAAGCCCAGGGCCCAGCACCTCAGGGTGACTTTCCCTTCAGGGCCAGGATGATGGGTCACATGTGCCTTTGGGGGATCTGTGTGGAAGATTTAAGAAATCCCTCAATTAACAAGATAAACTGAAATCTGCAAAGACAAAGTTAAACCAATGATGACACTAAACTGTGTCTGTCTGGACAATTCTGTCACCACACTAGGGACCTCAGGTAGAGCTGGTCCCCTCATCACAGAGCTGCACGTTTTCCTCAGGGGACTCAGTAGCTAAGTGGGAATCCACATGAGCCAGCAGGTCAACATGGTCTTCCTTATGTGATGTTCTACAGCATTAGTTAGGTAGTAAAAGAATGAAGGAATGGAAAATAATTTATATGTTATTAATTTATATCAAAAAAGAAATCAGGTACAAGGGCTACATGAAGGGTGCTACCAACTCCTGCTGCCACCATTGAGGCACAACCACTGTGGCCATCTTGATGACCAGCATAACTGTCTGTCCAGTGAACAGCCATCACCAAAGTGTGCAGCAGAAATGTGGTGACCCTCTGACACTCAGCCAGAGAAAATGACTCCCCAAGCCCTGCCTCTGGGGACAAGATACAAGGTATTGTCACCAGGAGCCCTGGAAGTGTGCTGTGGAGCCCAGTGCAGCACTCACTGGGACACGGCGGTGCTCACAGGGGTGTGTGGATCTTCCCTGTCACTCCTGTCCTGGAGCTGCAGAAGACCCTGTCTCTGAGGAAGTTCAATTCCTAATCC
>CABHPR010082335.1:0-23520 GCA_902168415.1 Peromyscus melanophrys
AACACACAGAGATTTACCTAGCTCTGCCTACCAAGTGCTGGGATTAAAGGCGTGTACCACTACTGCCCAGCTTTTGCTATGGCTCTAATAGCTCTGACCCCCGAGCAACTTTATTTATTAACATACAAATAAAATCACATTTCAGTACAAATAAAATATCACCATATATCTTCTTGAGTTATTTATATATTTTAGAGATCAACCCTCTGTCAGATGGGGGGATTGGGGAAGATCGTTTCCCATTCAGTTAGCTGTAAGGCATGTATTTTCATGCCTCCCCATTTTTCTGGTGGCAGTTCCTGCAGTGATCCCTAGTTTTATAATTATAGCATTCATTGCTTCTGGTCATGCCCTTCACTACATTTAAATTTCAACCTCAGCTTGGTCATCCCTTCTCTGTCTTGCTAATTACTAGGTACCTAACAGTAGACAGAAGTTTCTGTCCCACCAGCAGCTGCCAAATAAACATACTGAGGCTTATATTAATTACAAATGCTCAACCAATAGCTCAGACATGTTACTAGCTAACTCTTACATTTTAAATTAATCCACATTTCTTATCTATGACTTGCCACATTGTTTGATGCCTTTTCTTAGTATGCCATTCCCATCTTACTTCTCTCTGCTTCTCTTGTGACTCCAGTCTCTGCCCTTCTTCTTGCAGCACCTTCTGTGTCTGACTCTCTGGCCTATCCCCCTACCTGTTCAGCTATTGGCCAGTCAGCTTCTTTATTAAACCAATCACAGTGACAAATCTTCCAGTGTACAAAAGGATTATGCCACAGCACCTCACTGCAAAGGACAAAGTCTGGACTTCACCCAGGATTTTCAGATGAAAGATTTTAGATATCACCTCCTATAGCACCATGCAGAATCCTGGAATTGAGGTGTGTCCTACTTTAGTTTCTATTGATGTGGTAAAACACCATGTCCCAAAGCAATTGTGGGAAGAACGGTTTTATCTCTGTTTACAATTCATAGTCCAACATCCAGGGAAGTCAGAGCATGTAAACACCATTTAGGAGTGCAGCTTACTGGTTTGCTCCTTACAGCTTGCTCATCCTGCTTTCTTAAAGCACCAAGGGCTACTAGTCTAGTGACAGCATAGCTCACAGTCATCTGGAGAATTTCATATCAACCACCAATTAAGAAAATACACTACAGGCTTGGCCTTGTCTCAATTGAAGTTCCCTCTTCCCAAAAGACTCTAGCTTGTATTAAGTAGATATAAAATAAGCTAAAATAGAATTCATCTAAAACTCCTTGAGAGTAGTAGAGTATGAATATCAATAACACTTGGAAGATAACCTGCATTGTATGTTCTAGAGATTGTTTCCCTAAACATAATTATTTAGTCATTTTAGATCCACTAATTTTATGTGTATGTCTTTTTCCTATATGTATTTATGCGTCCCACATGGTTGCCCAATACATGAGGAAGTCAAAGGAAGGCATCAGATGCCCTTGGAACTGGAGTTACAGTCAGTTGTGAGCTTCCATGTGTGCACTGTGAAGGGAGCTCAAGTCCTCTACAAGAGCTAAACATGCTATTAACAGATAAGCCATCTCTCAGCCCCTCACTAATTATTTTAGAAGCTCTGTTTCCATAACTCTGAATGATCAGCTGTAGAATAAACTCAGTCTTAAGCCTAAGTTCACCAGTACAAGAAATGGACTGTAGTTGAAGTAGAAGATGACTGACCCTCTTGGGCCTCTTGCACTTGTTAAATATAGTACCTGTCACAGTGATCATAGATCCCACTTCTGGTGTCTGCATCTCTCTTTCTGTCTTTCCAGTGACTCACTTTGGTGAAGCTCAGATGTTCTGTGAATTACTATAGCTAATTAAGGCAGTACCTAGTTAAATAAAAGCAGCCTGGTGTGGAGGAGCACACCAACAATTCCAACACTGGGAGGCAGAGGCAGGAGGACCAAAAGTTCAGTGCCAGCCTCAGATGAATACTGAGATTTACATTAGCTTCAGCTACATTAGATTCTATCTTTTTAAAAAGACAACCAATTTAACTATTGAAGTAGAAAAATTCTGAGTCATGTCAAACAATCAGTGCTGGAAAATCATTTGGCAAGATTCTGGGTAAAAACTATCCAAAGAAGAGTCTCTCCCTTATGTTGATGAAGAGTTTCTACAAATGACTTGTAGCCTGTGTCATTCTTCCTGTGCATTACAACACTTTCTGCAACCTCTGGGACAAATGAGGATGTCCACAGTCCCTGTGTACATGTAACACAATGCAGAAAGTTCTAACTACAGATTTAGTGTTAAAGGGGGAATAAACATTATACAGATGTACAGGAAGAAGTAAGACCCTATATGTATATGGTGTTATTGTCTCTTTGGAAGGATTCAATGACTATAAAACACAATCAGAACTGACAAGTGACTTAACCAAATATCCCGGCTATAACACCCCCCCACACCATGGTGGAATCAGCCACATAGAAGAGATCCCACCACAAAATGGTTTCTTCCATTGATTTCCTGCTACTGTCAGCTAGTGTCTCTAGCTCTTCTTACACTGCATTGTTAAAGGTTCATTGTATTCACTATCCTTGCTCAGTCTATTGTGTGCTCCTGTCTCCTGATTACTTAATTATATTTTATTACGAGTGTGGCACATGCCACGAGGAACCCAAAATGGAACAAGTTGGACAGCAACTAGGGATAAGGAGTTGTAGATTAAATGGAATGGTCTGAGTTGTTGTGAAATATTATTTTAAGATGTGTTACATTTGTTCATGCTGTGGAATATTTGTTTAATGACACAAAGATGTGTTGGTTTCTTTTATGTTGCATTTTTTACCTCTGTGAAGCTGTGTTACTTTGCCTGTCTAAAAAACACCTGATTGATCTAATAAAGAACTGAATGGCCAATAGCTTGGTAGGAAAGGATAGGTGGGGCTGGCAGGCAGAGAGCATGTAAGAGGAGAAATTTGAGAAGAGAATTTCAAGGAACAAGAAAAAGAGAGAGGACACTAGGTGGCCAGCTGCCCAGCTACACAGCAAGCTATAGAGTAAGCAGTAATGAAAGGGATGTAGAGAAAGATAAAAGCCCAGATGCAAAAGGTAGATGGGATAATTTAAGTTAAGACAAACTGGCTAGAAATAAGACAAGCTAAGGCTGGGCATTTATAAGTAAGAATAAGCCTCCATGTGATTTATTTGGGAGTTGGGTCATGGGTTCCCAAAAGAGAAATGAGTAAAGAAAATAAAACAACTACACTGAGTCAGTCACACAACAGATATTTAAACACATAACTGAAAGTGGTGAAGGGAATGAGCCGTGAATGAGTGAAACAGAAGAGGACTCTGTAGTGGGTGGCTATTTGAGCCATGCCCTGAAACACTGCCCCTAGTGAGTCAGCTATAGCTGTTACACCTGCCTATGACCTTGAGGTACCTGCTGCTGGGGCATGGCCACTGGGTACCCTAAAACCTGAAATGTGTGTACATCCTCTCTCTTGGCTACCTCGCGGTTTGGGATGTTTTGATCTTGGACTAAATCCTTCAGCATGGGACATAGCTTAGGTTTCCCAGACCCTATGATAAATCTCCCATGGTTTTTGTTTACCCCTACATAAATTCCTTTGATCACTAAATAGACTCTGTGGATTGATCCCAATACTTGTCACTCAACGTGGGGCAAATTCCAAAGGCCTGGGTGGCCTCTGCCCTCAGCCTCCAAGTCTACTGTGGTACACTTCCCACACTTCCCTGTCTCTTTTAAAATTCCCATCCTGTGCACAGAGTCTGCTCCTCTCTGCTGCCCATCGCCCCATAACTTTCTCCCTTGGCTCAGCTTGCTGAGTACTTCAGTCCTAGCTGCCTGCTGTGTTAGCCTGAGGTAAAGCCTGGGTGGCATTTTTATTTAGACAGAATGGGACCCAGCACTTACCAGATTCAGCCCATAACTGTGTGGGTACCTCTCTCTCTCTCCTGGCTTCCTTGCCCCCAAGGCTGCCACAGCCTGTGGCTCCTCTAGCCTCATGCAATCTTCCCTACTGCACCATGGGTGCCTGCCCAGGTTTCCACATGGTCTTCCATACCTATGCTTGGCTGACACCATCAGCAGCTCTACTGGCCACATGCAATCTTCCCTGTTGCACTGTGGCTGGCTGCCCACGTCACCACACAGTCTTCCATGCCACACCATGGGTGGCTGCCCTCATCATTGTATGGTCTTCCCCTTTGCACTGAGTATACACACACAGCTGGCCCCATTACTAAACTTGCTCCATAGCTCTTCAAGCCAAAACAGATCAAGGTCTTCAGCAGGACCTGCTTCAGCGCTATACCTGTGACACCTGCTGGCCAAACAGTGCTAATACACGCCCCCCCCCCAAAAAAAATCACAAGAACTGAAACACCAGCAATCAAGTATTTTGTCCAAGGTAAAATTACTCGATAATTTTACACCTTAAAACTGATTAATAAATAAACTAATACAATTTTCTTTACAAATTTTGAATATTTCTCAAAAAGTGGCAGAAAATATTATATCACAAGTTTTAAAAATTCTTTTGCTTGTACAATGAATCAATTTTTACAGGATATATATGACCTTACTGAGACATATCTAATATTCACTTTTATGGTATTTAGCATAATAATTCACATCATGTCATTGAAAAGTTGGCTTAATAATGATAACAAAAATGAGGCATTGATGGGACTGATACAGGCTTTACAAGGTAGTAATGAAGACTTAAGTAAAAGGATTCTTTCTTTGGAATCTGCTAACTTACCACAACTTCAGGCTTTGCAGAGTAGCAATGAGGATTTAAATAGGAATCAGCTAACTTACCCCAAGAGCTTCAGTCCATTAATAATAACTATACAATCAGATTTAATTCTATTGATAATAAATATGAACACATAATGGATAAAACAATAACTCTCCAGAGCATTGTTACTGCTATTCAGATAATTTATAAGGAGGAAAGATAATTGCTGATTGATAAAATAAGGCCTATGGAATCATGTATTTCAGAAGAACATAAAAGATTGCATAATCCCATGAAATCTCTAGAATCCTTTACAACAGAGGAGGATCAAATGCTGCAACAGTCCTTAGGTGCTCAGTAGCAAGCTGTAGAAGAATCTCTCAGTAAATATGACAAAGATGCTAATAAGCAGAAGGTCAAGGCCATACAAGTCATAACATTGCCAGATAGCTCTTCTACAATGGCTGATCCCATCACCATCTGTGAAAAGACAGATGATGATAAACATCTTGAGCCAATGTGGAACATATTTTGCAACCTATTCATATAAGAGATTTAAAAACATTAAGGAAGTGGTAGTCACCTATGGTATACACTCAACATATGCAAAACAGACGTTAAATGTGTGGTCTTCCACAAATAGAATCATATCAGATGACTAGAAGCAGTTAGTCTCAGATGTTCTAGGATATAGCCAGCAGTTACAATGGAAATGCTGGCTAAGAGAGGAAGCTAGGATCCTGGAACAGCAAGGTAACATCAGAGGTTTGGAGATCTCCCAAGATCAAATTCTTGGTGAGGGATGATTTTCTGATAGAAATGCACAAGCTGCTTTTGATGAGCATACAATACCCCTATGTTATACAGCAGCTTTAAATGCTTGGGAAAAACTTTCAGAACCATAGAAACCAACTGAGCTATATACAAAAATTTTCAAAGAGCCACAAGAATCATTTACTGATTTCTTACAAAGGCTGAGTGTGACTGTAAGAAAGGTAATATTAGACCCATAATTAAGACAAGTATTAACTCAGTCTTTGGCTAACATAGAATACAAAAGTACACTTATACTTTCAAAGGTCAGGTCAGCACCTTTGGAGGAATGGATTCAATATACAAATGGTGCTGAGTCTCTTAATCATGGTAATGAGGCTTGGATAGTAGAGGCAATTCACAGAGGTGGAAGGAGGCCTTGAGGTACCAAAAGTTTTAACTGTGGTACACCAGGTCATATGAGAAGAAATTGTACACAGGGTGCTCCTAGAAGTAATACTCCCTCTAGAAATAGCCCAAATGTGAGACTCCAACCTTCTGGATAATGCAGAAGATGTGGAAAAGGCTGACATTGGACCAATGAATGTAGATCAACAATAGATATACAAGGCAACCCATTACTGGCAGGTAATGCCTTAGGGGGCCTCTCATAAGCCCCCAAAACAACCATGGTCCAAACGTTTCCAGCCACTGTGGAGGAAATGCCTGTCCAGGACAATTAAATAACCCAGTGTCTCATGTAAAAACTGATACTGCAATGGATGATAGAGCAACTCTTTTAGAAGGGTCAAAAATTCCAAAAAACAGTATAAAACAAATATTTTGTCAGATTTCCATAAATGAACAAAGACAAAACTTAGAATATTAATTAATGGCATTGTTTGGAAGGCCTGGTAGTCACAGATTGGACACCAAAATCACAGCATCTGAACTGGCCTCTTCAAGAGTTAGATGTCAAATTTCTGGGGATTAGAACCCTATCCCAGGTAAAACAAAGTTTGAGATGGGTTGAATGCATAGGGCCAGAAGGACAGAGAGGAAGGCTGAAGCCATATGTGGCCAATGTAGCAGTGAATCTATGGGGCCAAGATCTGTTACAGCAGTGCAATACCCAGATTAAAATTCCTACAATTTCAGAAATGGAATATACCCTATTTGTTTTTCTAGGAATAACATTATAAGACACTATTAAAAAACAGCCACCAACCATTTAGGCTGTACATAAACAGAGCACATCTGCTGTCAAACTCCCAGAGGTACCAACAGCTCTACCTTTAAAATGGCTAACTGAGTTGGGTGGTGGTGGCACACGCCTTTAATCCCAGCACTCGGGAGGCAGAGGCAGGTGGATCTTTGTGAGTTCAAGGCCAGCCTGGTCTACAGAGTGAGATCCAGAAAAGGCGCAAAGCTACACAGAGAAACTCTGTCTCGAAAAACCAAAAAAATAAAATAAAATAAAATGGCTAACTGATAAATCTGTCTGGTTTGGACAACAGCCTCTGACAAAAGAGAAACTACAAGCTTTAGAACAGTTGTTTAAAGAGCAGTTAAATGCTCAACACATTCAAGAATCTACTGGCCCTTGGAATTCTCCTGTATTTGTTATTAGAAAGAATTCTGGTAATTGGAGAATGCTGACTAATATGAGAGCCATTAATAAAGTAATTCAGCCTGTGGGCTACCCTACAGAATGGTATGCCCCTGCCCTCTCTGTTAAGCAAAGATTGGTGTATTATAATTATTTACTTAAAATACTGTTTCTTTACCATACCTTTGCAAGAAAAGGTTAGAGAAAAATTTGCCTTCCCAGTACCTAATAATAATAATTCTCAGCCAGTCAAGAGATATCAATGGAAGGTCCTCCCACAGGGAGTGTTAAATACCCCCACCCTGTGCCAATATTTTGTGCAAAAACCATTGAAAATAATCCATGCAAAATTTTCACAATCTATAATTTATCATTATGTGGATATCTTATTAGCTAATGCAAAGTTAGGTACTTTAGCAAGCATGTTTAAAGAAGTAAAGAAAGTTTTGCTTCATTGGGGACTACAAATTGCTTCTGAAAAGATACAAATAGGTAATTTTATTAATTACTTAGGATATAAGATAGATCTCTAAAAAATTAGACCCCAAAAGGTACAACTCAGGAGTGATTGATTGCAGACTCTTATGAGTTTCACAAATTGTTAGGAAGCATTTCCAACTTACAAGCTATCATTAGAACATGTAAAGATGGACTAGTAAATTTGGCTAATACCCTATAAGGGGACAAGGACTTAAATAGTCCAAGAGAAATATCAGCTGAGGCTGAGAAGGAATTGGCTGTAGTAGAAAAGAAAATAGGAGAAAACATGTGGATCACGTGAGTCCAGAATTAAATGCATTCTGGTTATATTCTCTTCTACATGATTCCCCCACAGGGATTTTGATGCAGAGGGAAAATATTATATATGAATGGATATTTCTGCCATGTAAACCAAGTAAGAAATTAAATTTTTTTATGGAAAAGATCTCTGATTTGATCAAAAAAGGAAAATTAAGACTTTGTCAATTGACAGGAATGGACCCAGTAGAAATTGTAGTACCTTTATCTAATGAGATTTCCTCTTTATGGAAAGATAATTAATACTGGCAAAGAGCCTGCAGTAATTTTTAGGAGAGATTAACAATTGTTATCCCAAAAGCAAGAGAACAGAATTCATAAAAAGAACTAAATGGGCTCTTACTCACATTGTACAGCAGTCCCCACATTCTATACTGATCCAAATAAATCAGAAAAGGCACGATATAAATCAAGAGACTTAAATAAAGTGGTTCAAAGCCCATATAATTCTATACAAAAGGCAGAACTGTATGCCATTCTTAGGGTACTAAGAGACTTTATGGAACTCCACAATATTGTCACTGACTCTCAATATGCAGAGAGAATTGTTTATATTTTGAAACTGCTGAATTCATTCCTGATAATACCAAATTAACTTCACTGTTTATACAATTACAGGAAATCAACAGAAATAAGGAACATATCAGATCACACAAAAGTCTGACAGGTCATCTAGCACAAGGTAATGGT
Organism: Peromyscus melanophrys; assembly: GCA_902168415.1. Classification (NCBI taxonomy): domain Eukaryota; kingdom Metazoa; phylum Chordata; class Mammalia; order Rodentia; family Cricetidae; genus Peromyscus; species Peromyscus melanophrys. Next base: position 8,594 of record CABHPR010082335.1, read on the forward strand.
GAGATGGATCAGTTATTAATAGATAATGTGCTAAAAGCCTCAGAATTTCAAAATAACACCAAGTAACTAGCAAGGGTTTGAAGAAGGATTTCTCCATCACTTAGCAACAAGCCAATGAAATGGTAAGAAAATGTCCTACTTGTTTCTTTTATAACCAAACTCCATTACCTGCAGGAAGCAATCAAAAAAATGTATATAAAGAAATTAAATTTGGCAGATGGATGTGTTTCATTTAGCAGAATTTGGAAGATCAAAATATGTACACCATACCACTGACACCTATTCAGGATTTCAATGGGCAACTCCTTTGAGTTCTGAAGAGTCTGACTCTGTGATTACACACCTATTAGTAGTTTTGGCCATCATGGGAATACCTGTACAAATTAAGACTGACAATGCCCCAACATATGTCTCAAATAAAATGAGATAGTTTTTATGTGTTTTACAAAGCATATTACAGGTATACCACACAATCCTACAGGCCAAGCAGTCAAAGAAAGATCTAATCAAACTTTAAAGGATATACTAAATAAACAGAAAGAGGTGCTGTGGGATGTTCTGTATGGCAAATGTGTTGCTAATAAAACACTGATTGGCCAGTGGCTAGGCAGGAAGTATAGGCGGGACTAACAGAGAGAATAAAAAGAGCAGGAAAGTGGAAGGAGACGCTGCGAGATACTGCCAGCCACCTCCAGGACAAGCAGCCTGTAAAGATGCCGGAAAGCCACAAGCCACGTGGCAAGGAACAGAATTATAGAAATGGATTAATTTAAGATATAAGAACAGTTAACAAGAAGCCTGCCACGGCCATACAGTTTGAAAGCAATATAAGTCTCTGTGTTTACTTGGGTGGGTCTGAGCGGCTGTGGGACTGGCAGGTGAGAGAGATTTGTCCTGACTGTGGGCCAGGCAGGAAAACTCTAGCTACAAAGAGGTAACAATGACCACTAGAAATAGATTGCATGATGCTTTATTAAACTTGAATTTTCTCAATGCTGATGAGAAAGGGACAATAGCTTCAGAGAGACTTTGGACAACAGAAAAAAAAATCTGGTTTACTTCAAAGATGTGTTGATCTCAGAATGGAAACCAGGATAATCCTACATTGGGGGAGGTGTTTTTCTTTTGTTTCTCTAGGAGAAGAAAAGCTATGGACATCAACAAAATTAATAAAAATTCTCTTTAAACAATAGAATTCCCTTGATGAGAAGAAGTAATAAATCATCCACTGATGTCACATCTCTACAAGTTGTAAGAAAAACATAACAAACAAGAGTTTGGGCAGGGTTCTGTTTTTTGTCTTTACTGGATAATAGAAATACTCATCTTCCAGAAATCAGAAGGCCTTGGATACAACAAATCTGGACAATCTAACTAACATAATTATAGAGATGACAAGCATGGGTGACTATAAATCTATGAGTCTTGTCTACCTAAATAACCCAAGGACTAAGGCTTCATATAAGCAAATAGTCTGTAAACAAATGTACAGTAAAAGGGCATAGCAGAAGGAAAGAAACTATTACCAATATACATAGGGCAATATCTCACTGCCTAACATCTATATCTCTTTAACTCTAGAAAAGTTGTGGTCCCTATTCAATTACAAATTAATCTGACTTTGGAGTTGGAATGTGGCTCTCTCCTTCTTTAAATCCAAGCATATTGCTAAAAGAAAATTTAGGAGATTCTATCTCATATCAGAAGAGTGAACTGGTGTGAGACAGAAGAAAACCAATAATCTGGGGGCCATTGTCATCTAGATTCTATTTCTTTCCATGCTCATCCTTGCTTTCAAAGAATTCTTTCTCTATCCAGAATAAATCCAAACTTTCCATTTCAATAATAAAAACATTCAAGTTTTCCATAATAAAAAATAAGTCTTTCCAATAGCAGTCTCTGAAGTCTCCAGAAGGAAGATGGGGCCCCACCACAACTCTACCCAATCCAGAATGATGCCATGGTATGCATGAATATTACTCAATGATCAACCTTGGACTGAAAACTCTCCAGGACAGTTCCAAGGTGAGGTGGTTCATCATACAACACTTATAGCCAGAATCTCAGACAACCTTACCCATCACTCTGAGACTGGTTGCAATACCTACAGTTAGTCCAATTGAGACCTAACTATATGAACTTTCTTATAGGATCCCACAGAGATACTGTCACCCCCCCAAAAAAAAAACAGCAGGAAGCAATTCTAATAAAATGATGCCCTTTCTCCCAAAGATCTCTTGTTTCTCAGGGTTATGGATGATTGTTATAGAGTTGAGGGTGGAAGAAAATATTAGACTCAGTATTCTCCTTAAGAAAAGAAAAAGGGGAATGGATAGGTATAGGATATTAAGGGATATTATTGTATATGCTAGTAAACTAATTTAGTAAAATATCAGACATAGATAATTTGCATTGTTATGGATTCTTGTATATTGATACAAATGTAAATTATTTTATATTCCTATTTAAGATAATTTGTATATTGATACAAATACAGAACTCTATTTGTTGTAATATATATTTCTACATTTATTTGAAATATTTTGTATATTGATACAAATGTAAAATTGTATTTGTCATACTGTATGTATTTTCTACCTCTGTTTAGGATATTTTGTATACTGATACATATTTAGGATTATTGTCATATTGCATATTACACTATACATTTCTACCACTGCTTAAGATATTTTGTGTATTGTCACAATTTTGAGGTCATTATCCTTTTACTATACATTTGTTTACAGACTATTTGTTTATATGAAGCCTGAGTCTTTAGGTTATTTAGGTAGACAAGACTTATAGATTTAGTCACCCATGCTTGTCATCTCTATAATCATGTTAGTTAGGTTGTCCAGATTTACAGATACATAGATCAGATGGATAGGTAATCTTCAAACATTTCATAGACCTAGAGAATAGGTCATTTAAATAACTTAGAATTCTGTTGACATGAGACATGATTGCTCCTGACAGCATCATTCTGCTCCCAAGATAATGTTGGGCTTTTAAGATACTCCGTTTGGAAGTTTGTCTTCTTCTTGGCACATAATAGTCTGCTGGGCAAAGAACTACCCTTATCTCAACTGCTTACAGTACAAGTGCTGTTCTTTCTGCATGAGCAGGACACAAGGAAGTGACTACTGAACTCTGTCAAGACAGAGTAAGATGGTATTTCAAAATCCTGCTTCTGAAAATGGTCTGTTAGACATTCTAGGCCTGTAGCCAAATTGGATTCCCCAATGGTGCTGAGAAACTTTAGGTGACTGTTTGGGCTGCCAGCTGTCTCTATCTGTTTTCAAAAGATTTTCAAAAGTTGCATGTGTGCAGTTCCCATTTCCTCTGGTATTATTATATTCCTTCTCAGATCTTTGATGGGATTGAAGACTAACAGTTACAGTTATAATCTTCTTGTACCTTAGCTAAAACATGCTAAGTACTAGTTTAGATTCTTAAGGATAGGACAGCTTTTGGAATAATCTCTCTAACATACCATTTACCTATATTCTGGACATCTCTGGATTTTAGTCTCTTATTTGATGTTCATTTTGGTGGTAGTTCCATTTTTTATGTCATTACCCTTTATTTGTCCTTGACTATCATTCCTACTGTATATCATTTTGTGTAAGGTTAGAACTTTCTTATTTAGACAAAAGGGGGAGATGTAGTGGGTGGCTGTTTGAGCCATGCCCTGAAGCACCACCCCTAGTGAGGCAGCTGTAGCTGTTACACTTGCATATGGTCTTGAAGTACCTGCCCCTGGGTCATGGCCACTAGAGATCCATAAGACCTATCATGCACATTTGCCCTCTCTCTTGGCCACCTCCTGGTTTTGGATGCTGACATCTTGGACTAAGCCATTCAGCATGGGACATAGCTCAGCTTTCCCAGACCCTATGATAAGTCTCCCATGATTATGAGTTTACCCCCAAATAAATTCATTTGATCATGAAATAGAATCCATGGATTGATTCCAATAGGACTCCATGGGGGAGGAAGATTCAGTGGGGTCTGGAAGGGGTAGAGAGGGCCTGGCTGTGACTGTGACAGGAAGTGACTAGAGGTTGGAGAAAATGAAGCAGATGGCAGAGGAGGGAGAAGAAGATGGCCAGAGACCAGGTTAGAGAGCTGGTTGAGCAAACAGTGGTGATCTTTTGGTCACAGTGGCTCTTTAGATTTTACTCTGAGTAAAAAGGAGACAGGGTGATGATGCTGACACATTTATGATGTAACTCAATGTCTTGAGGGAGGAGCTAAAGGAAACACCACTGTTAGAAAGATAACAAGAGACAGAGATGAAATTAATGAAATGGAGATTAAATCAAAGTGCAAGAATCAATGAAGCTAGCCCTTCTTTCTGTGAAAACTAAACAAGATTGGGAGTTCCTTAGCCAAACTATCCAAGAGTGAGTGGGGAGAACTTTTGAAATCAGAGATGAAATGGAGGCATTATAACAGACAGGAACCAAATGCAGGGAATCATTATATAGGAACATTTTAAAATTTTGAACTCAAAAGATTGGAATGTCTACCTTCTGGGTGGCCTTTTCAAGGTCTCTCAGCATCTTTCTGGTCCCCCACCATCAGATATTTCTGTGTAGCTGAATATTTTTCTGTGTCTTGCCTGGTCTGCAGCCACTCAGAACTGAGTAAACACACAGAGGCTTATATTAACTAAAACTGCACGGCCATTAGCTCAGGTCTACCACTGACTAGCTCTTACACTGAAACTCAGCCCATTTTCATTAATCTATATGTCGCCACATGTTCTGGGGGCTTTATCTGTGTGCTGTTACATGCTGCTCCTTGGATTGCAGGCTGGTGTTTCCTGACTCAGCCTTCCTCTTCCCAGAATTCTTCTTGTTTGCTTATCCCACCTATATTCCTGCCTGGTTACTGGCCAATCAGCATTTTATTAAACCAATGTACAAAAGCATTATCCCACATCATTTCTGTCCTTCCCACATGAGGTGGATGCTCTCTCTGAGGTGGGCCCCAGTAAGTGCTAACTTTTCTTCTTCTGATAGCCCATTGCTCTGTCATCTCTATAGCCACTCAAACTATTGCCCAGGTATGGTCTCTGGCGCTATCATTCATGCTTACCCTTGGACTTCAAAGAGCTCTTGGCACTTTCCCAGACAGGCTACCTTCCTTGTCTCTCAGCTGCCATTGCTGACACCTAGAATGGGGCAAAGAGACCTGAGCACCTGAGAAGAGTTGTTCAGCTTGCATGATCACTCTCCAGCCACTGCAAGAATCTTGGTGTCCTGTGAATAGACTATTGCACAAAACGTTGTTACAATCTCCCTTAGGAATAGCCTTGGGTGCCACATAAGAGTCAAGATTCATTCTTTCTGATTGCTTCTTTATACTTTTCAAAAAATTCTTTATTGATCCAGTTATATTCTTGTAAATCACAATGCATTAGCCAAAGAATGTTGTTACAGACTCCCACAGAAGGAGCCTCAAGTGCCCCATAAGATTCACTCTTTCTGATACTTTCCAAAAAAAGTCTTCATTGATCTAGTTGCATACATGTAAATCATGTTTTATTATCCAAAATTTTCTGCTTCCATAAAAGTTCTAGTTTTGTGGATTTAAATGTAGAGCCCCATGGAATTATCCAAACATGACATGTTGACCCAGCTTTGAGGGGACAGTTGGAGAAGGCGAGTCATTCCATTGTGTTCCTGTTCATCTATTGAGTCTGACCCCAACCATAGCCCTTGTTTGTTCTCACACTCTAGGACCAGACACACAGCTCTGACTGCACCATAAGAGACACTGTGCTCTGGAGCACCACAACTTAGTCAACACAAATGAAGCCTAATAAACCAGCTACATACCCAGTGGCTTTTATATCCAGCTCACCTCCACTCTGTCCCACAGAGAACCACACAAACTCAGACTTCCAAAATGATTTCTACATCAATGCTACAATCCACTTAGCCTCACATATCCCTGAGGTCATTGTGTAGGCTGGCCACTAAAGTACATTCCTCCTTATAACACATCCTGATCCAGGAAAGAACTCTAGTTGGTTTCCACAACAGAGAGCTCAGCTTCTTAACCCGACTACTAACTACCAAGGTAAATATCTTCAATATACATAAATTCTATCTCTGCATCCAGGCTGTGGTGAAACCCTCCTGAGGAACAAACCACTAGCTGTTTGCCTCCATCAGAGCATGCAATGAACGGTGTCCACCCTGCCACTGTCTCCATACCATAGTCTGTTCTATCTTGTCAGAGCAAGGCCAGCCTAACTTCACAGTGTTGTCCTTCTCCCCCACCATATCCTTCCTCATTCTTTTCAGGAGACCCTCATTTAATACTCAGGCCTTGAAAATTTCATCCCCAAGAGAATATCAGACACAACACGGGATGCCTGGTCAGGTGGTCTGGTTAGAAAGAGGATGGAGGAGGTGGGGGTCCAGAATACTCCACTGTTCCCTGGAAGTGCAGGGTTCTATGGTCATAGCTGACTTACAAGAGAGCAGAGAGCTCCCATCCCATGTTGACCTGCAGGTATTGGGTTATTTGGTCATGAGGTTTGTGTCTGAGGAATGTTCTGGGTTTTCAGACCTACATAGACAAAGTGGAGTGTGGGACCATTGAATAGAGGACAATAAGTCCTTTAGAATCCACTTGATTCATGACAGAGAGTTACCTTCTCTAGGTGTCAAGAACATAGTATGTTAAGGCCACAGAGAAGGTGGTTTCTTGAAGAAGATGGAGTCTGTATCTATGACTCTTATGACCAGGATGACCCTAGAGGCAGCCTGTAAATCAATTTTCACTGTTCTGTGCATGGCAGCTGAGCTGCCCGCATTCATTTTAGTCTCTGCTCCCCAAAGAGCCACTGGAGACTTAGTGGAGTACACAGATTACTGGATGGTCTATGGAGCTTTGGTGACAACTGTGCCACCAGAGGAAGCTGCTTATTTGAAATGCCATAGAGCAGTGTCTATGCTGTACTCATAGGAACTGAATTTAGGTATCCATTGACACTGACAATGACCATATTCTGGTATTTCCTGAAATACACTGAGCCTTGCCATGAATGAGCAAGATATGAGTGGGACTGAGATTTACCCCTAGACATCTCCAGGAAGACCACTATGGGAACCTGAACAAGATAAGAGTAAGAAAGCCAGACAATGGCCTCAAGTAGCATTATCAGAACAAGCCACCTAGGATGTCTGGAGTTGGTGCTGGACAAGGAAGCAAGCTAGCACAGCAAGCCAACTGTTAGGTCTGGAGGCATGATGGGTCTGGACCACAGCTTGCAGACCAATCCACTTGTAAATCCACTAGACTGCTACTCACAACTCCAGGGAGGCTACCTAGAAAAGAGAACCCTAAGAAAGACACAGGGATTGCCCAACAATAGGTCAAACAGTTTTAATTAATATAAGCATCTGTGTGTTTATTTGGGTCTGAGCAGCTGCGAGCTAGGTGGGACCAGGAAAATATCTGGCTACAGTAATTCAAATTTTATCCTTAAAAATGGTTTGATAACTGTGCCAAATATGAAAATTTGACTGATAAGATATAAACCTTAGAAAGTCTTACTGCTGATAATATGCAAGGTTTAGAAAGACTTACTACTGATAAGATAGAAGGCTTAAAAGGATTTACTAATGAAAATAATGAAATTTTGACTGATAAGATACAAGCCTTATAAAGACCCATTAAGAAAAATAAGAAAAAATTCATACAGACAGAAGAATTTAGAACAGAACCTACCACACCATTGCATGATAGAATTGAAGAGAAATTGTCCAAGAATTTTAGACAACCAACCTTAGTTTATCCAGTTACCATACAAATGCATCCACCAGATTATAGTCATCCCCAAAGCTATGCAGAAGATGTCTGGAATACTGCAGAAGTTTTAAATTTGAAGAGATTTAAAGAAGCAGTCTTTTCATATGCCATGAATTTACCCTATGTGAAGTAGATGTGAAATTCTTGGGCGACTCAGAACAGAATTATTCCACAAGACTAGGAAGATGTAGCTACAGCAGTATTGGAAGCTAGCCCTCAGTCATGATGGAAAACATGGTGGAAAGAGGAAGCTAGGGTCATAGAACAATGTGGTAAGATTAGAGGTATGGAAGTTTCCCAAGAATGCATACATGAGGAAGGCCAGTATGCTGATTTGCAATGGAACTCCAGATTTGATGATCACACCTTGGTGTTCTGTTCTTTTATGGCTTTCAATGCTTGGGACAGGGTTGAAGAATCAGAAAAGAATACTGAGTCACTTATGAAAATTATACAAGGCTCAAAAGAAGCCTTCACTGATTTTTTTTATAAAGATTGGCTTCATCTGTAAATAGAATGATATCAGATCGAGAAGTTAGACAATATTAATTGGAATTTTGGTTTTTAAAATGCTAATTTAGAAAGCAAAAGGGTGATTAAAATTTTAAAGGCAATATTGCACTTATAGAAGAATGGATTAGAAATATGGCTGGTATTGGGTCTTACAAAAATGATGCTGCTTTAATAGGGGAGGCAATTTCTAGAAATTTTAAGAAAAATGAAAATGTGACATGTTTTAATTATGGTAAAGAAGGTCACTTTAAAAGGGATTGTAGGTGAGATGGTCCTAAAAACAATGCTTTTTCCATAGATAATTTAAACAGAAGGCACCAGCCTTCTGGAGTATACAGAAGGTATGGCAAAAGCTATCATTGGACTAATGAATGCAGATAAACAAGGGACATGCGGGGTTAACTCTTTGACATTGGAAAATGCCCTTCCGGGCCTCGCACAGGCCCCAATATCAAATTTGGCTGAATCATTCCCTATCAACATCAGAGAAACTCATCCAAAGAGCAATTAAAAGACTTAATACCGCTTGTTAAAAACCACACTGCTATAGATATGACCAAAGACAGAGCAACTTGCATAAATACAAGAAAAAGATCAGGAGATACCAGAAAACAAGTACTTTGGCAAACTGCTATAAATGATCAGAGACCAAAGCTAAAAATAAATATAAAATGGCATTAAAATTGAGGACTTGATAACAGAGGTGCAGATGTAACAAAAATTCACCAAAATCTTGGCATCTAGATTGGACTCTTCATAAGGTAAGTGTTCAGCTTTTGGAATTGGAACTTACTTTATCTCATGTAAAACAAAGTGCTGAATGTATCTAGTGTATACGGCCATAAGCACAAATAGGAGAATTAAAACAATATGTACCTAACATAGCAATGAATACATGGGTATGGGATTTGTTGTAGCAGTGAAAAACACAGATTAACATTGCTCCATCTCATAAAAAAACATAAAATAAAGAATGCTTCTGAGAGAAATATTAAAATATATAAAGAACAGTCACAGACAATTCAGGTTGTACAAAAACAGTTCACAATGGCAGGTGATATTTCAAAAGTACCAACAGTCTTATCTTTAAAATAGTTAACTGACAAACCTGTGTGGGTGTAACAATGACCTTTGACATCAGTAAAATTACAAACACCAGAACAACTGGTACAGGAGCAGCTAAATACTCAACATATTGAAGAATGGACAAGGCCTTAAAATTCTCCTATATTTGTAATCAAAAGAAATCTTGAAAATGGAGAATGTTAACAGATTTAAGAGCCATAAATAAGGTGATTCAGCCTATGGGCTCTTTAAAGCCTTGAATTCCTTTGCTCTCTTTATTACTTGAAGCACAGTCTGTTATAGTGGTTGATTTAAAATATTATTCCTTCACTATAGTTTGCCTTGACAGTGCCTACTTATAATAATTCCAAACCTGTTAAAAGGAATCAGAGGAAAGTTTCTCAGCAGGGAATGTGAAACAGCCCTGATAGGGATCTTGTGTCAATATTTTGTACAACAGGTATTGGAAATGATTTTTAGTTTCCTCAATATATAATTTATCATTATATGAATGATATCTTACCAGCTAATTCAGACTTGGATACCTTAGAAAAAAAGTTTGAAGAAGTAAAGAAATTTTTGTTTTGCAGAGGACTACAAATTGCTGCTGAAAAAATACAAAGAGGGAATTCTGTTAATTACCTAGGATATAAGATAGGTTTGCAAAAAATTCAACCACCAAAGGTATAAATCAGCAAAGATCAATTATGAACTCTTAATGATTTTCAAAAACTGCTGGGAGATATTAACTGGCTCCATCCTACAATTGGAATAACAACTCACGTACTGAGTAATTTATTTCAAACCTTACAAGGTGATAAAGACTTACATAGTCCAAGAAAATCATCACCTGAAGCTGATAGAAATTTGGCTTTGGTATAAGAGAAATTATAGGATGCACATGTGGATCACTTGGATCCAGAGCTTGATTGTATCCTGGTTATTTCACCTTCTACACATTCTCCTTTGGGAATCCTTATGCAGAGGGAAGATATCTTAGAATGCATATTTTTACCACACAAACAGAGTAAAAATTAAAGACCTATGTAGAAAAGTTTTCTGAATTTATTCTGAAAGGAAAGTTGGGACTTCATCAATCAACAGGAATAGAGCCAGCAGCAATTGTGGTACTTTTTTCTATGCCGAAATTGCCTCATTATGGGAGAAAAATGAACATTGGCAAAGAGCTTGCAGTAATTTTGTGGAGAGATTAGTAACAAACAGCCCAAAAGCAAGAGACTTCAATACATAAAAGGAACTAATTGGATTCTTCCTCACATTATACGGGGAACACCAATTTCTGGAGCCCCTACATTCTATATTGATGAAAATAAATCGGGAATGGTAGGTTACAAATCAGGAAAAAAATAAGTAATAAGTGGCTCAAGGGCCTTATGATTCAATTAAAAATTCAAATTATATGCTATTCTCATGGTATTATTAGATTTTTCAAAACCTCTTAATATAATTACTCTCGGTATGCAGAGAGTCATTGGACATATTGAAATTGCTAAATTCTTTCCAGATGATTCAGAATTAACTTTCTTATTTATTCAATCCAAGAAATAATCAGGAGTAGAAACCATGCCTTATCTATAGCACGTATCAGATCACTTATGAGCATACCAGGCCCTCTAGCACAAAGTAAATATCAAATTGATCAGCTATTAGTAGGAAATATGCTGGTAACCTCATAATTTCATAAGAAACACCATGTTAAAGCAAAATTTTGAAGGTAGATTTCTCCATTACTTGGCAGCAAGCCAAAGAAATTATATAGAAATGTTAGACTTGTCTTTCGTAAAACCAAACTCTAGTATCTGCAGGAAGTAACCCAAAGAGTAGTCAAAAAATGAAATTTGGCAAATGGAAGTCTTTCATTTTGCAGAGTATGGAAAATTAAACTATGTGGACTATACCATAAATACATATTCAGCATTTCAATGTGCAACTGTTTTGAGTTGTAAAAAGCCAGATTCTGTAAAAACATATTTATTACAAGTATGGCCATCAGGGGGATACCTATACAAATTAAGACTGACAATGCTCCAGCATATGTCTCTAATCAAATAAAATAATTTTTTGCATATTACAATATAAAGCATATTACAAGTTTACCATACAATCCTGTAGGGCAAGCAGTTATAGAAAGTTCTAATCTCACTTTAAAAGATATGCTTAATAAACAGAAAGGGACACTAAAGGCCTCCAGAGTTAGATTGCACAATGTTTTATTAACTTTAAATATTTTAATGTGACTGAGAAAGGAACAAAAGCTATGGAGAGACATTCGACAATGGAAAAAAAAAACTACTGAATTAAATCAGCCTGTATACTTAAAAGATGTGTGTGACCTCAGAATGGAAACCAAGATATGTGTTACATTGGGGAAGAAGTTTTTCTTTTGTTTCTACAGGAGAAGGAAAGTTATAAATACCATCAAGATTGATAAATTTTTGAGTCAATTAGGAGAGACCTCTTGATTAAGAGAGATGGTAGTCCCTCAATTGCATAGCCATTCCATCTAAATTAACTTATAGGACTGGCATATGTATTTCATTTAATCAAGCATAAGTTACCAAAAAAAAGGAAACTCTCCAAAGTTAGAGTTGGGACAGTGTTTTGTTTTTGTCTTTCTGTGAGAATAAAAGCATCCAACTACAGAATATGAACACCACTGGACAAATAAGACATCTAAAGAAGCAAAAGTCATGCAGAGAAAATGTCCCAAGAAAGAATAAATTAGCTTAATGGTATATCACAGTTCCAACAGTAGAATTTTCATGTCTTCTCAAATGTTTGTTTCTACTGTTCTCTACAGACAAATAAGGCAAATGATCTTTTTATTGTTTCCAACATAACTAAAATTTAAAGCTGGCTTTGGGGTTGGAGTATGGCTCTCTCCTTCTCTAAACCCAAGCATATTTGTTAGAGGAAAATCCAAGGTTTCTGTCTCATGTCAGAATGCCACCTGATATGAGACTGAAGAAATCCAAAAGTAAGGGACTGTTCCATGCCACTAATCTCATAATTCTTTTTTTTTAGACGCTTTAAAACTTCTCTTAAGGTATAAACATTATCTTACAATTTATAAGATATTTATTTACTTATTTAAACTTCTGTCAAAATGTTTCATATTATTGGTCATACAGAGTACTAACTAATCCTAGAAATAGGCTTCATCTGCCTTTCTGTAAAGGATTTCAGTCTTGAGTCTAAAGCAAGTCACTAGGAACTAAGCTTGTGTACTCCACATGTATTTTGTAGATTGCAGTCCTTTAAACAGTCTGAGATCTGCTGTATGTGACATTTAAAATGGCTAAGATTTCTACAGTGATCTGTGACCATTCCTAACAATGATCTTTGTGACGTCTCTAAAATGATGATGGAGCCCCACAAGGATTATTACACCTTGATTGTGGTAATACCACTAAGCTCACAAACATGATACAAAGATCACCTTTGGTCTACAATTATCTCATGACAATTTCAAGATAGGTAGCTAAGTTGGTAGAGCATCATAGACTACTACAGCCAGAACTTCAGATAAGCCTTGCACTTTTCCATTATACACAGACTAGACAACTGGTAGCTCTTCCAAGTCTTGATCTTTATCTCAATTATTTCAGGGTCCCATAAAGATGCTCTCACCTCCCAGACAGCAGGAACATGTTGCCCATATACCCAAGAGGTGTGCTGGATGGTTTTTGGTTGTTCAATGGATTTTTGACATTGTTTAGGGGTGTTGGTTGCAATTTGTTATTGGTCATGGTCAGGGAGAAAACTAAGCAAAGGAAATTAGATTCATGGATCTTCTTCTGAAAAGAAAAAGGGGGTATAGAGAAGATGGGATAAAAGGGTAGATTATTGAATCTACTTTAAAATTAAAAAAGGAACTTACAATCTCAAATATTTTACATTGATACTGATTTTTGTATGTTAATACAAATTTAAGGTTATTTTATTATATTGCATATATCTTTCTACTCTTGCTTAAGATATCTGTGTATATTGATACAAATTTATGCTTATTTTTGCTATACTACATTAAATGTTTATATTTCTTGTTTAAGGTATTGTATTTGTGCAGCTCATTTAAAAATGCAATGTTAAGTTCTATTCCTTGAAAGCTATTTAGGACAACAAAGAATTAGAGGTTAGTAGTTAATCATCTATAAGAATCAAACTTCTAGTCATGTTAGGTATGTTTTCAAGGTCAAACAGAGACATGTTTTAAATAGATAGATGGCCTTCAAACACTTCAGAGACCTGCAGGATATGTCATTTAAAATAGCAATAATGCAAGGCACTCCATGACAGTGACACACATTTGCTCCTGGCAACACCAATTTACTTCAAAAGAGGATGACAGGCTTTAAAGGATCTCCATGTAGAGTTTGCTTTCATTGTGGCAAAGTTAACCACTGAGCAAAGAAACTGTCCTTGCCTCAACTGCTGATATGTGCTGTCCAAATTGGACAAGCAGAACACAAACGAAGGCAACTGCCAAAATTGCCAAGACAAGGTAGGACAGTCCTTCAAAATTTTTGCTTCACAAAAAACTCTGTCAGATATTTTAGTCCTAGAGGCCAAAAATGCATGCCCCAATGTTTCAGAGGAACCTTGAGGTGATTGTCTAGGCAGTCAGAAGTCTCTGTTGTTTTTCTTTCTTTCTTTTTTTTTTGTTTTTTAGTTTTGGAAATTGATAGCTCTGCATATTCTATTTAATCGTAATAGTATAATCCTTTCAGGTGTCTGACAGGGTTGAAAATTAGTTATAGTTAGATTTTTCTGTAGTTTTGATAGGAAGTAAATCAGATGCAAATTTTTGGGCTCACCAAGATAGGAGTATTTTCTTCATATTTTTGACATACTAATAGATTAGACATTAAAATGTACTTTTTGGCCAGGCGGTGGTGGTGCATGCCTTTAGACCCAGCATTCAGGAGGCAGAGGCAGGCAGATCTCTGTGAGTTTGAGGCCAACCTGGTCTACAGAGTGAGATCCAGGACAGGCACCAAAACTACACAGAGAAACCCTGTCTCAAAAAAAAAAGCAAAAGAAAAAGAAAAAGAAAAGGAAGAAAGAAAAAAAAGCAATGTACTTTTTGCTTGAAAATTGTTCTTATTGTAAACAGTTTTACTATGTAAGAGTTAAGACCCTTCCCTTTCATCCACACAAAAATGGGGAAATGTGAGATAATTATTCAAACTGCCATCCTATTGTGCCAATAAATCCACCTTAAAACAAGGATAGAGTCAGTTACTGGCTGACCAAGATTTGCCAGAGATTTTTTGAAAGAGGGAGGAAGTTGGAGAAACAACAGAAAGAGAAAATGAAGGGTTGAGGAGAGACTTCTGGGTCATTTGGATGGTTAAAACATGGGAAGTAGGGTCAACTGATTGCTCCCTGCTGTTCCTTACATTTATCATGTTTTTATCTCAAATTCTGACTACCGAGTTTTCATTAATACTAGAACAATTTAGGCAAAAATCTATACAGTCCCAACACTACTATCA
>CABHPR010082339.1:0-17291 GCA_902168415.1 Peromyscus melanophrys
TTTGTTCCTAGTCAAAATTATCTCCATTAACAGTTGTGCCCCTGGAAAACCAAGTCTCCAAGTCTCCTTTTTTTTTTTTTTTTTTTTTTTTTGAGGAACCTCCACAGTAACTGTACAAGTTTATATTCCCACCAGCAGTGAATAAAAGTTTTTCTTTCCCCACATTCTCATGGGCACTTATGTTCTTGATGATAGCTGTTCTGACCAAGTTGAGACAGAATTTCAATGAAGGTTTAATTTGCATTTCCCTAATGAGAATGCATGTCAAATATTTTTCAAATATTCATTGTTCATTTGTATTTCTTTAAGAACTGACTAATTGAGTTTTTAACATATGTTCTAATAGTGAGTGCTCAATCTTCTCCTTAGGGCACTTTTGCTCTTTGCCTGCTTGCTCTGGCCTTCACTAGCAATCCATTCCTTCGCTGGCATTAGAGACCATTTCTTCCAGATTCCAGGATATACTGAAGACCAGTGGAGACACCCAGCTTAACGTACTGAAAAGCTACTGACCTCCCGTTCATAGGCAGCCACAGTAGGACTTGATTGACCACAGCCTCTAAGTCATTGTAACAAATTCCAAAGAATACTTCATTTGTAAAAGACAACTATGCACTTTAAACATGTGCCATGACATATGTGTGGTGGCCAGAGGACAAATAACAAGAGTAAATTGTTGAGTTCTACCATGAGGGGCCTGGGAATTGAACTCAGGTTATAAAACTTGACAAGTGTTTTTCCAAATTGAATCATTTCTTCAGCCCTCTCTGTCTTCTTAAATATTATTGAGGCTTCTATAAAACAGACATTTTAAATTCTTTATAAGAATTCATTCATATTGCTTTCTATGAAGGTAGAATGAAAATCACTTTATCGATGTATCATTACTTGCAAGTGTTCATTGCAAAGAGTCATTGGTCTGGTATGAGGCCTCTGATTTCTATTACACTGTCAATGCTGGGTCCTCACTGGGACTCTTCTTGGATATCCTGTTGTTTCCCTGTGTCATGGAGATCCTGCAGCTTTGGGTCTGTGGATCATGTTCCTTCACAAGTTCTAGTAGACCACTGATGGCATGGACATTGAGGTGGGCCAAAACATAACCCTGGTTCTGGGACTGGGCAGCTACAGGGTTGGTCCACCCACCAGTTCTCCTCGTCCTCAAAACCAGTATGAGCTCTCAAGCATTGCCCTGGCTAATTCACCTCTTGTAGCAATGAGCAAGGGGTGGGGGCAGTTCTAATCCTCTTAATATCACTGTCTTTGTAGTTTGCTTTTCATAAATTCTAACCAAGATGTTTATTTTCTCTGAGCCTGTAGTCATTTTTACTGTATAAAGGTTATACAGCATCCTAGATTCAGGTTGCATAGATTCTACTGTTAATGCACTGTAGATTTTCAGCATTACAAGGGATGCATAGACACAAAAATTTTCAATAAAATACTTGAAACCTGAATACAAGTGCACTACAAAAAGATCATCCACCATGCTCAAGTAAGCTTAGTCCCGGAGATGCAGGGATGGTTCCACATACTTAAATCAATAAATATAGTTAGCCATATAAACAGACTAAAAGACAAAAACCACATGATCATCTCATTAGATACAGAAGGGGCCTTTGACAAAATGCAACAACACTTTATGGTAAAAGTCCTGGAGAGACTAGAGCTATAAGGGACACACCTAAACATAACAAAGATGATTTACATCAAGCTCACAGCCAACATCAACCTAAATTGAGAGAAACTCAAAGCATTTCCACTAAGATTAAGTGCATGACCAAAGAACTCTCTCCATACCTATTCATTGTAGTACTAGAAGTGCAACATAGAGCAATAAGACAACTTATGGAGGTCAAAGAGATACAAATAGAAAAGGAAGACTTAAAATTTTCTTGAGAGAAGAGAATTCTGGGAACAGGAAGGATGAGTTAGAGAGACACTGCCAGCTGCCGCCATGACAAGCGAGATGTAAGGTACTGGTAAGCCATGAGCCACATGGCAACTTATAGATTAATAGAAATGGGTTAATTTAAGATATAAGAACTAGATAACAAGAAGCCTGCTGTGGCCATACAGTTTGTAAGCAATATAAGTCTCTGTGTGTTTACTTGGTTGGATCTGAGCGGCTGCAGGACTGGCGGGTGAGAGAGATTTGTCCTGACCCTGGAGAAAACTCTAGCTACAAAATCCTGTCTTGAAAAACAAATTAAGACACCCAGTCCCCCAGCTTGAAGCCTTGCTGTATCCCCCTTTTTCCTGCATCCCCTGGTAATGATTGTTTCTACTTACTCATGATGATACTAAAGTGTCTATATGTCTCTTCTACCCAAGCCATCTCTAATGGCTTTATGTAATACTACCTAATCTTGGGGCTAGTCTCTCTCATTTACTCTTCAAATATTTCACAAAATGTATTAAATGGAGCGTCCCAACTCCTGAAGGATCACCAAAAAATTTTTTTTTCTTTATTTGGAGAGTACATGAGTTTATGAATAAAAGACCTTAAAGACTCTATCAGGAAACATCTACAGCCAACAAACACTTTCAGCAAAGTAGCAGGATACAAAATTAACACACAAATTTCAACAGCCTTTCTAATTGAAAATGACAGACTGAGAAAGAAATCAGGGAAACAACACCTTTCCCAATAGCCTCACAAAATATCTTGAGCTCTCTCAAACCAAATGAGTAAACACCTTGTGTAATAAAAAATCTTAATACACTGAACATACGAATTGCCCTGGGAAGGGGAAACAGATGAGATCTCTCCAGAGTAAACTGGGAGTGAGGGGGGCAATAAAGGGTAGGGGATAGGTGATGAGATCATAAGGGAACAGGATGGTTGAGCTGGGGGAGGGATGGAGTGGGAGAGCAATGAAAGAGAAGTCTTGATAGAGGGAGACATCATGGAGATAGGGAGAAACCTGATGTGAGGGAAGTTCCCAGGAATTCACAAGGATGACCCCAACTTAGACTACTAGCAATAGTGGAGAGGGTACCTAAGCTGTCCTACCCCAGTTATCAGATTGGTGAATGTCCTAACTGTCTTCATAGAGCCTTCATCCAGTAACTGATGGAAGAAAATGCAGACATCCACTGCCTAGACCAGGCTGAGCTCCAAGAGTCCAGTCGAAGAGAGTGAAGGAGGAATATTTCTGTGAGAAATAAGCATCAAGATCATGATGGGGAATCCTACAGAGACAACATAACCAAGCTAGTGGGAACTCACAAACTTTAGACCAATACGTGGAGCCTGAATGGAACTGGATTAGGTCCTCTGCACAAGTGAGACAGTTGTGTAGCTTGGTCTGTTTAAGGGGCCTGTAAGATGAATTTTTAAATGATCTTATTAATTAAAAACAAGGAGTCAGATATTGGGGTAAAAACTAAGAGATCAGAAAAGCAGAAAGAAGTCAGTCACGTTCTTACCACTTGGATATCCTCAAAGGACCTACTTCCTATATTTCCATGTCTATATGCCTTTCTGTTCTGCATCTCACTTCCTCTCTCCACCCAGCTACATCACTTCCTGTCTGTCTCTACAAACCTCTAGACCTCTATGGTTAGTGCTGGGATTAAAGGCATGTGCCACCATGCCTGGCTCTGTTCCCCAGTATGGCCTTGAACTCAAAGAGATCCAGATGGATCTCTGCCTCCCGAATGCTAAGATTAAAGGCATATGCTACCATTGCCTGATTTCTATGTTTAATATAGTGGCTGGCTTTTTCCCCTGCTCCTCAGATAAGCTTTATTATAGTGCACAATATTTTGGGGAACACAATATATCACCACATTTCGCCTTTTTGTCTAAAAAAATTTAAAAAATAACTAAGAAAATCTATATACAATAAGTACAATAACTATATACAATATATACAAGCAATAAACACATCAACAATGTCTAATCCATTTGCGTTTGACAAATTCAGAGAAAATGTTCCATTATCTATCCTATTTTTTTGTGAATCCAAAGGATTGTATCTAATTTACCTTCTATCCTAATTTGCATAACCAAAACTATCTTTTGATGTCTTTCAAACTTATACCTCTTTAATGAGTTTCTTTTCTGAATTTCTTAACAAGGAAAATATAACTATTTAATCTTCAACTCCCTCAGAAACCTGAGAAGGAAATAATATTCACTGAGTAAGAAGGAAATGCAAACAAGTGACTTCCAAAAAAATGTGAGTTATGACAGAAACAGCCAGCTGCCTTGACAGTCACCCAAGGTTTCTCTGCAATGTTGGGCCATCATCTTCAGCCTACAGGCTTAGTGTAACATGAATCTCTAAATGTTCTTAATAATAAAAAACTTGGAGCCAGTTATTGGGGTGAACACTGAACGATCAGAGAAACAGAACAAGCCACATCCAATCTCACCTAGCCAACTTCTCAGCTGGTCTTGTTTCCTCAGATTGGAAGCCTCTGGGTCCTCACTTGAATGGATCTCAGCTGAACTGTTGCTCAAATGCCTAAAAGCTTAAAAGAGCCTCTAGTTCCTGGTCCTCACGCCTTATATACCTTTCTGCTTCCTGCCATCACTTCTTGGGATTTTAAAGGCATGTGTCTTTCCTAAGCAAACACATGAGATCTCAAGTGCCAAGATTAAAGGTGTGTGCCACCACACCTGCCTCTGTTCCTAGTGTGGCCTTGAACTCACAGAGATTCACACAGATCTGTTTCCCAAGTGATAGGATTAAAGGTGTGTGTGCCACCATTTTTTTGGCCTCTATGTCTATCTAGTGGCTGTTCTGTTCTCTGAACCCAGAGAAGTTTATTACGGTGCACAATATATTGGTGGACACAATATCATCACAGCATAGCATATCTGACAGACTCATCTGTGAAGCAGGATTTTCTAAAGAGCCTTCCTACCTTGTCTTGGCAAGGGTTGGCAGCCATTTGTTTTGTGTCTTGCTTGTCCATTTTGGACAGCATACTGTAAGCAGTCCATGTGAGGGCACTTTCTTGCCCAGTGGCTAACTTTTGCCACAGTGAAAATAAACTCCGTATGGAGATTCCTCACTACCCAGTATCTTCTCTGAAGTAGATTGGTGCTACCAGGAGCAGACATGTCTCATTGTCATAAAAAAAGAAAAAAAATCTGTGCTATTAAAACATCTTAAATGCCATATTCTGCAGATTTCTGAAGTGTTTGAAGATGATCTATATAAAATACATCTCTGCTTGACCTTGAAAACATTCCTAATGACTACAAGTTTGATTGTAATGACTAATTACTAACATTCATTTGTTTATATTCTAATTAGTAGGTAATAATAACTTTCAAGGATTAGCAAATTGCATTACATTGTTAAATGAACTTTATAGGTACAATACCTTGAACAAGATTAGAAATATATGTACAATATATTCTAATATAATCAATATAAAATTTGTATCAATATACAAAATTTGTATACAATGTAAAAAATCCAATCCAATGTAAAATATTTAAAATTAGTAGTTGCCTTCCAAAAGTACATTCAATAATCTACCTCTTTATCTTATCATATCTATATAAATCAATCTCAAATTTATAGCAACATGACAAAATTTGTATACAATATACAAAAATCCAATCAAATGTAAAATATTTAAAACCAGTAGTTGCCTTCTAAAAGTAGATTCAATAATCTACCTTTTTATCTTATATCTATATCCTCTCCCCTTTCTTTTCAGAGTAGATTCAATAATCTACCCTTTATTCTATCATTTCTATATCTTTTTTTCCAGAGTAGATTCAATAATCTACTTCTATCTTCTTTTTTCTTTTTTTCATACAATAACCTTAAATCTAATCTCCTTTGTTTAGTCATTTTCCAGACCATTAACAATAACAACTTGTAACTAGCCTTCCTAAACAATGACATTTAGCCAAAACCCACTGAAAAACCAAAAAGCACTCACCCCACCTATTGGGAATGTGGGTATCATGTTCTTAAAATTACTTCCTACTTGGTCTAAACAATTCTCACTCATACAAACCCTCCTCTTTTTCGCCAATTGGACTTCTGGAGCTCCACCTGGGGCCTGGATCTAGGCATCGGTTCCCTGAGTCATTGGATGAGGTTTCTAGCATGACAATTAGGGTGTGTGGCCATCCTATCACCATAGTAGGTCAGTTCGGGCTGTCTCTCGACCATTGCCAGTAGTCTATTGTGGAGGTATCTTTGTGGATTTCTGTGGACCTCTCTAGCACTTTGCTTCTTCCTATTCTCATGTGGTCTTCATTTTTCATGGTCTCTTATTTCTTGTTCTCCCTCTCTGTTCTTGATCCAGCTGGGATCTCCCGCTCCCCAAGATTGGAATCAGCACAGGGACAAAGAACCAAACGAATGGAAACACATGAACTGTGAACCAGTAGCTGAGGAGCCCCCAACTGGATCAGGCTCTCTGGATAAGTGAGACAGTTGATTAGCTTGAACTGTTTGGGAGGCATCCAGGCAGTGGGACTGGGACCTGCCCTCAGTGCATGAGCTGGCTGTTTGGAACCTGAGGGTTATGCAGGGACACTTTGCTCAGCCTGGGAGGAGGGGACTGGACCTGCCTGGGCTGAATCTACCAGGTTGAACTCAATCCCCAGGGGAGTCTTGGCCCTGGAGTAGATGGGAATGGGGGGTGGGCTGGGGGGAAGGGGAGGGGGGCGGGAGGGGCAAAGGAATCCGTTGCTGATATGTAAAATTAAATTAAATTATAAAATAAAAAATTACAAAAAAATACTCTTTTTCTTTAAGAAAGCCAGAAGGTTACTAGAATTCTGACACAGGTTTTAGAAGCAACTGAGAAACCTAAGTAGTAACTTTTTTAAAAATAAACTTTAAATTTTGTATTTTATTAAGTTATTTTTTAATTATTTAATAATTTTATTCTTTAAAGTATTTTCATACAGTAAAAAAAAATTACTTCCTGCTGTCTGGGAGTGAAGGAATCTTTAGGGGATCCTAAAAAGGAAAAAATTTGAGTTAATTGTCAAGTTCTGGGAGAGTTAGTGGTATCATTTGTTGTCCAGTCTCTGCATAATGTGAAAGTGCAGGACTTCTCTCAAGTCCTTGCTTGAGTATTCTGTGAGCCTGGATCATCTCAGCTAGCCATCTCAAAATTTTCCTGAGCAGTTTGTAATTCAAAGCTAATCTTTGGGTGATGTTTGTCAGCTTAGTGGTATTATCATCATCCTTATGGAACTGTCATGGGGCACCACCATCATCTTTTGGGAGACTTCAAATTTGCTGTTAGGTATGGTCATGGATCCCTGCATATAACTGATAGAGAATCAAAAACAAAATGATGAAGCTTTTTTTCTAGAATTAGTATTTTATATGACCATTAATATCATAACACAAGTTAAAAATATATATAAATCTTGTAAATTTTGATATAATTCATACTGTAGGAAAAGTTTTAAAAAGTCAAAATAGAACCAAAGAACTGTGAGATTATTGGCAATAGAATAGTCCCTTAATTTTTTGGTTTTCTTCTGTCTAATATCAGATGGCTCTTCTGACATGATAGAGATTTTGCATTTTTCTTTTCACAAACATGCTTCGGTTTAGAGAAGGAGGGAGCAATTCTCCAACTCCAAAGTCAGCTTTAATTTTTAATTGAACTGGGACTACACAAAGACCATTTGTGTTAAGTGTCTGTAAAGAAGATCAGAAACAAACATTTAGGAAGATTTATGAAAGTTTGTATGTGATATACCAGTAGACAAATTTATTATTTTTCTTGAGACATTTTTTTTCTGGATGATTTATCCTTTTTCTTCAGATGTCTCATTTGTCCAATGTTCTTCAGATTCTGTTGCCTTCAATCTCCTGAAAGACAAAAACAAAAACCTTCCCCAACCCTAACTTTGGGAAGTTTCCCTTTTGGCAAGTTATACCTGACTAAAGGAAAAGCATTTGTTAGTGGTATAAGTTACTTTAAATAGAATGGTCATGCTGGTTAATAAACTATCACTTCTTCTAATTAAGAGGTCTCTCTTATTCAAATCAAACCTTTATCAATTTTGATAGTATCCACAGCTTATCTTCTCCTGTAGAAACAAAAGCAAAACCTCATCCCCAACATAATACATATCCTGGTTTCCATTCTGAGGTCAGCACATCCTTAAAGTATATAGGCTGATTTAATTCTGGAGTTTTTTCTATTATCTAATGTCTCTCTGCAGCTGTTGTTCCTTTCTCATTAGCACTGAGAAAATTCAAAGTTAATAGAGCATTATGTAATCTATTTCTAGGGGTTTTGTTACCTCTTTATGTTTATTTAGCATATCCTTTTGAGTTCTGTTTGATCTTTCTATAACTGCTTGGCCTGTAGGTATACCTGTGTGGTATACCTGTAATATGCTTTATATTGTAATAAGCAAAAAACTGTTTCATTTTACCAGAGACATATGCTTGAACATTGTCAGATTTTAATTTCTGTAGGTATACCTATGATGGCTATAGCTGCTGTGGGATGTCCTGTATGTTAAATGTGTTTCTCTGATTGAATAATAAATAAAACACTGATTGGCCAGTGGCCAGGCAGGAAGTATAGGCAGGACAAGCAAAAAAGAAAATTCTGGAAAGTGGAAGGCTAAGGCAGACAGTGCTGCCAGCCACTGCCATGAGAAGATGTTAAGATACTGGTAAGGCATGTGGCAACTTATAGATTAATAGAAATGGGTTAATTTAAGATATAAGAACAACTAGCTAGAAGCCTGCCATGGCCATATGGTTTATAAATATTATAAGCGTCTGTGTGGTTATTTTGTAAGTGGGATGTCAGACTGCCAGGGCTAGGTGGGACCCAGAGGGAAAATTCCAGCTACACATAACTTCTAGCAAATGTGTGATTACAGAATCAGCGTTTTCAGAACTCAAAGCTGTTGCCCATTGAAATCCTGAATAGGCATCAATGGTGTGGTGATCATATTTCAATTTTCCAAATTTTGCTAAGTGAAATACATCCATCTGCCAGATTTCATTGCTCTGAGTACCCTTTGGGTTACATCCTGCTGGTAGTAGAGTCTGATGGTAAAATGAACAAGTAGAACATTTTCTTATAATTTCCTTGGCTTGTTTTCAGGTTATGGAAAAATCTTTTATAAACCTTTACTACCAACATGATGTTTTTTATGAAATTCTGAAAATTCCACCACATTTTCTATCAATAGTTTATTGATCTCATCATTACTTCGTGTTAGAGGAACTGGCAGACGTGTGTGGGATCAGATGTAAGTTATATATAAGGGATGCTTCCTATTCCTGATTATATCTTGTAACTGAATAAACAATCAAGTTAATTCTGACTTATCAGGGATAAATTCTGCAGTCTCAACATGTAATACCACTCAGCATACTGAAACTCAGTAATGATATTGAAAGGTTCTGAAAATCCATTAATATCAATAGAATAGCATACAATTCTAACTTTTGAACTGAATTATAAGGACTTTGAATCACTTTACTTAAATTTTCTGACTTGTAACCTGCCTTTCCTTGTTTGTTTGCATCTGCATAAAATGTACAAGCTCCAGATATGGGTGTTTCCCATATAATGTGAGGCAAATTCCAATCAGTTCTCTTTGTAAATTCAATTATATTGCTTTTGGGATATTTGCTCTTAAGCACTCCCAAAAAAATTATGCAAGCTCTTTTCCAAAGTGCACTTTCTGCCCATAATTTTTCGATGTCCTCCTTAGTTAAAGGTACAAAAATTTCTGCTGGGTCTATTCCTGCTAATTGACGAAGTCTCAATTTTCCTTTTAAAATTAAGTCAGAGATCGTTTCCACATAGGTTTTTACTTTTTTAGCGTGTTTATTTGGTAGAAATATCCAATATCCTCACTCTGCATTAAAATTTCTGTAGGAGAATGCTTAGAGGGTAAAATATCCAAAATGCAATCAAGCATTGGATCCACACAATCCACAGGTCCTTCCTGTACTTTCTTTTTCACCAAGGCCAATTCTCTCTCATCTTCAGCTGATAATTCTCTTGGACTATTTTAGTCCTTGTCACCTTCTAAGATTTTGAACAAATTACTCAGTTCCTCATTTTTTACCCTGACAACAGTTCATAGATGGGAAATATTTTCAAATAATCTTTGAAAGTCACTAAGAGTCCATAATCGTTCTCTCCTAATTTGCACCTTTTGGGGGCTAATTTTTTGTAGATCTATTTTATATCCTAAATAATTAATAGAATCTCCTCTTATTATCTTTTGGGGAGCCATTTGTAATCCCCAACAAGGCAAAATTTTCTTTACTTATTCAAAAACTCTTCCTAAAGTATCTGCACTTGAACCAGCTAGTAAAATATTACATCACCCATGTAATGATAAATTATAAATTTAGGAAATTGTTTACATATTACTTCCAATGGCTGTTGTACAAAATATTGGCACAAGATTGGGCTATTCAACATTCCCTGTGGGAGAATCCTCCATTGACATCTCTTAACTAGCTGAGAATTATTATAAGTAGGCACCATGAAGGCAAATCTTTCTCTGTCCTTTTCTTGTAAGAATACTGAGAAGAAACAGTCTTTTAAAATGATAACTATAAGAGGTCATCCTTTAGGTAACAGAGTAGGCAAAGGAATTCTGGATTGTAGAGAGCCCATTGGCTGAATTACCTTGTTAATTGTGGTTAGGTCTGTTACCATTCTCCACTTACCAGATTTCCTTTTAATAACAAATATAGGAAAATTCCAACAGATGGTTGATTCTTCAATATGCTGAGCATTTAACTCCTCTTGTACCAGCTCTCCCAAGGCCTTTGGTTCCTCTGTTGTTAAAGGCCATTGCTGAATCCATACAGGCTTGTCTGTTAACCATTTTAAGGGTAGAGCTGTTGGTGTCTTCAAAAGATCAGCAGCTATTGGGTCATGTTCTTGTACAATCTGGATGGCTGGTGACTGTTCTTTATAATATCTTCTAATATTTCTCTCAGAAACACTTGCTAGTTTATGGTTTGTTTCTGAGTTTGGAGGAATGTTAATCTGAGTATTCCATTGTTATAATAGATCATGGCACCATAAATTCATAGTAATATTAGACATATATGGCTTTAATTTTCCTCTCTGTTCTTCTGGCCCTATACACTTGATCCAACTTGCCCTCTGTTTCACTTGAGATAATGTTCCAATCCCTAACAGCTAAATATTTACCTCCTGAAGAGGCCAATTTGGATGCCAAGATTCTGGTGCAATTATTGTGACATCCACACCTGTGTCTACAAGGCCCTCCATGAGAACAATATTTATTTGTATTTTTAATTTTGGTCTTTGCTCATTTATAGAATTTTGCCAAAAAGTCAGTTTATGGTTTCTCCTGAATTTTCTGTTCTCTCTGCTATAACTGCTCTATCACCCTGAGCAGTATAGTTTTTTTTTATTTTATTTTTTTACAATATGCATTTGGTTATTTAATTGCTCTGGGAAGGGGTTTCTTCTATGATGGCAGGAAAAGACAGAACTCAATTTGCCATAGGGGTCTGTAAGAGGCCCCTCTGGGAGTTTCCCAATGAAAAAGGCAAAGTACTACCTTGTCTGTCCCTTGTTGATCTATATTCATTAGTCCAATGTTTGCTGTTACCACACCTTCTGCATAATCCAGAAGGGAAGGGTGTTCTGTTACCATTGTTCCTTTTAAGAAACATTGTTTCTAGGAATTCCCTGTTTACAATCCCTTTTTAGGTAGCCTTGTTTACCCCAATTAAAGCACTTGACATTATTATTTTTCCTCAAACCTCTGGAAATCACCTCTCCTATCCACATATCATCATGGTAATGAGATTCAATATTAATTGTATCTCTGATTCAGTCCTCCAAGGGTGCTGATCTTGCCTTTAAAGGCCTAATTACCATTATGCGTTAGCATTTTCAAAAGCCAGAGATTTAATGATTATTTTTTCCAGCTTCTGAATTTGGTATCATTCTATTTATTGCTGAAGACAGCCTTTGTAAGAAATCTGTGAAGGTTTCTTTTGGGCCCTGTATAACTTTTGTAAATGATTCATTTTTCTTCCCTGCTTCTTCAATTCTGTTCCACACATTCATGTTTGCCATGCAGCATAGAATTAGGGTGTAGACATCATATAAAGATTGTCTTTGTATATCAGTGTAATTGAGTTCTCCAAGAAGTTGATCTTGGGAAATTTCCATACCTCTAGTTCTACATTGTTGTTCTATAGTCGTTGCCTCCTCTTTCCACCAGGTCATCCATTGTAACTCTGGCCCAGCCCCTATGAGTGCTGTAACCAAATCTTTCTAGTCCTGAGAAATAATTCTATCACAAGTTGACTGTGAGTTTAACATCTGCTTTACAAATGAAGAATGCATACCATATGACACTATAGCGTCTTTAAATCTCCTTAAATCTAAAATTTCCACTGGAGTCCAATTAGCTCACACATAGCCTTGAGCATTTGGCTGTTCCTGTGAGGTTATCAGGTAGATTAATGTTTGCTGTCTGGTAACCTTAAGCTGTTTCTCTGTAACCATATAATTCAAAGCTGAGATAGATTCACCTTTAAATTCTTCTGTCTGGGTCTGAATTTCTCTAAATTTATTTTAACAAGTTTTTCTAAAATTTTTATTTTAGAAAATTGACCAACCTTTTTAATGTTAAAATAAAAATGATCAAACAAAGAATATTTACAATTGATGTTATTTTAATTCCATCAACTTTAATTATGCTCTCATCTAATTGTTCCATTTTCAGACTGCCTAATGTATTATCAAACAGAGACCAAATTCCCTCCATTGTAAAAATGTTTCCCATTTTTAATGTGGGAAAAAAATTCTCTTTTAACTACTTTTCTCCCTTTAAGACATCTTAATTGACACAACCAGTCTGCTGGCTGAGTAGAGTAGTAGAAGTCTAAGGGAGTTTCAAAACAGCTACCTAGTGTGGTAGCAGTCTGAGGTGGAAATCCAGAGAGAGCCCACCACCTACCAGGAGAAAATAAAGCAAAGAGACCCCAGCCCACATGGGGTAGAGACTCTGGCCTTGTGTAGCTTGGGCCTGAGCCATGAAGCTCATGGCCTAAGCCAGGGGCCTGTAAGGCCACAAGTGGCTTTTTTGTGAATTCTTGCTATAAAGGTCGAGCCACCAGATGTAAGTGGTGATATATTGTGTCCCCCAAAATATTGTGCACCATAATAAAGCTTATCTGAGGATCAGAGGAAAAAACCAGCCACTATATTAAACATATAAGTCAGGCAATAGTAGCATATGCCTTTAATCTTAGCATTTGGGAGGGAGGGATCCATTTGGATCTCTTTGAGTTCAAGGCCATACTGGGGAACAGAGCCAGGCATGGTGACATATGACTTTAACCCCAGGACTAACCATAGAGGTCTAAAGGTCTGTAGAGACAGACAGGAAGTGATGTAGCTGGGTGGAGAGAAGAAGTGAGATGCAGAACAGAAAGGCATATAGGCAAGGGTATACAGGAAGTAGGTTTCATTGGCTGAGGATTTCCAAGTGGTAAGAACATGGCTGACTTCTTTCTGCTTTTCTGATCTCTGTTCTTACCCCAATATCTGGCTCTGTGATTTTTATTAATAAGACTATTTGGCAATTCATCTTACAGGGGCCCCTGGCAGTGGGATCAGGATCTATCCCTGGTGCATGTGCTAGCTTTTTGGAGCTCATTACCTATGCACTTGATGCAATGGAGAGGGGCTTGGATCTGCCTCAGTTGAATGTACCAGGCTTTGCTGACTCTCCATGGAAGATCTTACCTCTTTGTAGGGAATGGAGGGTGAGATGGGGGAAATCTTGGGGCAGAGTCATGTGAAGGGATGAGGAGGAATCTGTAGTTGGTGTGTAATATGAATAAAAAATTTCTTAATAAAAATAAATAAAGAAAAATGACAAAAGACAGAAGATGTGATCTTCCATGCTCCCATGCTCCTGAATCAGGATTAATGACCATCCTACCAAAATAGCCATGCTACCAAAAGCAAACAGCAGATTCAACAAAAAAAACCCTCAAAATTCCAGCACAATTCTTTGCAATTAACCTCGGCCCTGGACCTCCCATCTGGACAAGCGGCGAGTGCCTGAGCTCAGCCTAAATCTCATCCCTGGGCACCAGCCATTCCAGGGAAGACCTGCCAAACTTGGCCTTAGGTTCTAGCCTTTGGGCAGGATCCCCTCCACCCCCACTGGGAAGGCTCCCTTTCTCCAAGACCCCTGGCAGACCCTGCAATCTCCACGCCCTGCCCCCATACCCATCCGCCTGAGACCCCAGCCACTTCCTGAGACTTAGAGACCAGCCCCCAGCTCCCATCCTGCCCCAGAGCTCCCATCTGGACAAGAGAGAGAGGCTTCCTGAATCTGTCAGCTCTGTCTGGACCAAGTGCTCTGATAAGACCAAGAACGAATCCACAAGGAGATGGGCAGACGTCAAGGCAGAAGTACATACAACAAAACGAAGAGCAATACAGCATCACCAGAACCTAGCCCTCTTCCAACAGCTAGACCTGAACATCACAAATTGGAAGAAGCAGAAGAAAACAGCCTTATGAATAACATCATGAAGAAGGTAGAGGCTTATATAGAAGGAATGACAAATGAAATTGAGGAAAAGACAAACAAAAAATGGAAAGAACGCTATAAAAAAACTAGAGGAAAGGATAAATAAAGCAGAAGAAAACAATAAGCCCTGGAAGAAAACAATAAAGCCCTGAAAGAAAATCATGAAAAAGCAATGAAACAGATGAAGGAAACAGTCCAAGACCTGAAAAGGGAAATAGAAAAAAAATGAAGAAAACACAAACAGAGGGAATGCTGGAAACAGAAAATCTGAGTAAACAAAAGGGAACTTCAGATGCAAGTATAACCAACAAAATGCAAGAGATGGAAGGGAGGATCTCTGGCCTTGAAGATATGGTAGAAGAAATAGATTCATCAGTCAAAGAAAACACTAAAGCCAACAAAGTCATGACACAAAATGTCCAAGAAATTTGGGACATCATGAAAAGACCAAACCTATGAATAATAGGGATAGAAGAAGGAGAAGAATACCAACTCAAAGGCACAGAAAATATATTCAAAAGATCATAGAAGAAAACTTTCCTAACTTAAAGAAGGAAATGCCTATGAAGATACAGGAAGCCTATAGAACATCGAACAGACTAGACCCTCCAAAAAAGTCCCCTCACCACATAATAATTAAACAACTAAATGTACAGAATAAAGAAAGAATATTAAGAGCAGCAAAGGAAAAAGACCAAGTGACTTATAAAGGCAAACCCACCAGAATAACACCTGACTTCTCAATGGAGACTTTGAAAGCCAGAAGGACCTGGACAGATGTAATGCAGACACTAAGAGACCATGGATGCCAGCCTAGACTAATATACCCAGCAAAACTTTCAACCATCATAGACGGAGTAAACAAGACATTCCAAACAAAGTCAGATTTAAACACTACTTATTCACAAACCTAGCCCTCCAGAAAGTACTAGAAGGAAAATTCCAACCTAAGGATGTCAGATACACCCTCGAAAACACAGGCAATAGATAATGCCACAGCAGTAAACCCCAAAGAAGAGAAGTACACACACACACTACCACCAAAAAATAACAGGAATGAACAATCACTGGTCATTAATATCCCTTAATATCAATAGACTTGATTCACCTATCAAAAGACACAGGCTAACGGAATGGATACGAAAGCAGGACCCATCTTTCTGCTGCATACAAGAAAGAAACCTCAAATTCAAAGATAGACACTACCTAAGAATAAAAAGCTGGGAAAAGACTTTCCAATCAAACAGTCTTAAGAAACAAGTGGATGTAGCCATCCTAATATCCAGCAAAATAGACTTCAAACTAAAATCAATCAAAAGAGATCAAGAAGGGCATTACATACTCATCACAGGAAAGATCCACCAAGATGAAGTTTCAATTCTGAACATTTATGCCCCAAACACAAGGGCACCGACATATGTAAAAGAAACATTACTACTAGCCGGGCGGTGGTGGCGCACACCTTTAATCCCAGCACTCGGGAGGCAGAGCCAGGCGGGTCTTTGTGAGTTCAAGGCCAGCCTGGGCTATCCAGAAAAGGCGCAAAGATACACAGAAAAACCCTGTCTCGAAAAAAAAAAAAAAAGAAACCACATATAAAACCCCACACATTAATAGTGGGAGACTTCAACACCCCACTTTCACCACTGGACAGATCTCCCAAATTGAAACTTAACAGAGAAATAAAGGACTTTAACTGATGTTATGACTCAAATGGACTTAATTGATATCTACAGAACATTCCATCCTAACAAAAAAGAATATGCCTTCTTCTCAGCACCCCATGGAACTTTCTCTAAAATGGACCACATACTTGGCCACAAAGCAAATCTCAACAGATACAAAACAATTGGAATAACCTCCTGCGTTGTATCAGACCACCATGGGTTAAAGTTAGATTTCAAAAACAACAAAAACTACAGAAAACCTATAATCTCATGGAAACTGAACAATGCTCAACTGAATCACCAATGGGTTAAGGAAGAAATAAAGAAAGAAATTAAAAACTTCCTAGAGATCAACTAAAATGAAGACACCACATACCCAAACTTATGGGACACTATGAAAGCAGTGCCAAGAGGGAAATTCATAGCACTAAATGCCCACATAAAGAAGTTGGAGAAATCTCACACTAGCGACTTAACAGCACACATGAAAGCTCTAGAACAAGAAGAAGCAAAGTCTCCCAGGAAGAATAGATGCCAGGAAATCATCAAATTGAGAACTGAAATCAATAAAATAGAAACAAAGAGAACAATACAAAAAACTAATGAAACAAAGAGTTGGTTCTTTGAGAAAATCAACAAGATAGACAAGCCCTTATCCAAACTAAGCAAAAGACAGAGAGAGCATCCAAATTAACAAAATCAGAAATGAAAAGGGGGACAATGAGGAAATCCAGAGAATCATCAGGTCATACTTCAAAAACCTCTACTCCACAAAACTGGAAAATCTAAAAGAAATGGATAATTTTCTGGATAGGTACCACATACCTAAGTTAAATCAAGACCAGATAAACTATTTAAGTAGTCCAATAACCCCTAAGGAAATAGAACCAGTCATTAAAAGTCTCCCAACCAAAAAAAGCCCAGGACCAGATGGTTTCAGCGCAGAATTCTACCAGTTCTTCAAAGAAGAGTTAATATCAATACTCTTTAAATTGTTACACACAATAGAAACAGCAGGAACATTACCAAACTCCTTCTATGAGGCTACAATTACCCTGATTCCTAAACCAAACAAGGATACAACAAAG